>AYEL01083711.1:0-66730 GCA_000484575.1 Olivierus martensii
AAAAGCGAAAATTTATCAAAAATCAGTGCTAAATCTGGCATACAGATGGCAGGATGATAGCTATGTATAGAAATTATAGCAATATTTATTAAAAAAATAAATTTTTGAACAAAGTCGACATTCTCATACATACTAATACTTCTTATAAAATAAAAAGTATTTATCCGACATTAATTTAAGAAAATTGGAAGAAAAATGGCTAATAAGCAATTATTTTAAACATTTGTGTAGCATAATACCGTATTTCATCCGCAAGAGGGATAATACGATTGTTTGTTTACAAGGCAGTATTGGATTACGCTCCGCAGTATCAAATTACAGTATAAATTGTCTTCGTTAGTTGGAAAAATTTTTTAGAATTATGAAATATTTGGTATTATTAGATGTGGAATATCATCAGGAATATAAATATATCAACATTTTTTTTATCCGATGCAGAAATCATGAATAATTTGAAAAATTATATATTGTTTACATAAGCCTATATAGGCCTAATTGCTTTCGTATTTTTTTTCTTTTGGTCCTTAATCCAAAATTAAAAGACAATATCAGGACACAGTATATGGACAACAAAATCCAATTTTTTTCGTCCCAAAAAATTAAAAAGTAAAAAAAGTTATGGCAAAATATCGGATATTTAGTATCATATTTCTTGGAAGGTATGGGACTTTTTTTTTTTTTAACGAAAGGAGCAGTAAAGGTTAATTATATATACTTGTTTTTACACAGACTTATCAGTTTTTTTATTTAAAAATTTTTAAATTTATATCATGTTTTTTGGTATAAAATACAGGGTAGACATTAATTTAGTTACTATTTTAATGAAAATGGTTCAGTTTATATGTTTTTCTTTTGTAGACCTTAAAAAGAATACAGAGGTATGTAGCTATAGTTATCTGGTAAATTAAAGAAAAGAGGAATAATGAGAAGTGTGAAAGGAATTCAGCTAATCAGAACATCTCAAATAAAATGATACAGGAACAAATTTAAATGAATGAATTCTGGATACGATGAAAGAAGTGGATGACCACATATGGCAAAGGTTAACATGTATACTGTAAGTTAAATCATCAATGAAATCCATACATGTCTCTGTGTGTAGCAGCATATGGGAGAGTGAAGTTATGCTGCTGCACAAAGAGACATGCATGGATTTTCATTGATAATTTGCCTCACAACATTCACATTATCCTCTTCCATACATGGTCATCTACTACTATTTTCATCAGAATGAATTTGTTTAAATTTGTTCATGTATTGTCTTAGTTGCAGGTCCTGTTTGGTTGAATTTTCTTTTAAACTTTTTATTGCACTTCCTTTCTTAGATTTGCAAGATAGCTATTGCTATATGCTCTTCCGTATTCATCTTAAAGGTCTGCAGAAGAAAAATATATAAATTGAACCATTTCCGTTAAAATAATAACTGACTTAATGTCCACTTTATATATAACGATGATGATAAATATTGATTCAAATTTGATATAACAATAACATTTTAGAATTTAAAATTGAAATAAAATATATACAGGGAGAAGAAAAACTTGGTTGTAAAATTTTGTGTACTGATAGGAGGCCTCAAAACAAGTCGAAAATGTCTAATGAACATATGGTCTAAATGGCACTGTTTTCAAGTTATAACTCTTTAAAGCTAGCCAATCGCCATCGAATACACAAAGCGTCATGATGCATCACGTTACCAAGACATGTCACATTGTATTGCTCTCCTTTTTACTACTGGGTAGTAAGAAGGTGAGCAACATGTCTAGGCAACGCGATGCGTTGTGACAATCTGTGTATAGGGAGTCAATAATCTTCCCCCGGGAGATGAGTTAAGGACTTTGTCGCCAATACTGCAATATGATGATAGGACATGTTATGTTTCGTCATTGTTCTCTTAAATAATGAATTTCGACGAAATGGTCTATTCAGGTGTCAATTCAAAATCTAAGAATTGATACCTGAACCATCTGTAAGTAAAAGAGAAAAACATCCCCGGGAAAAAGAGGTCACGGTACTTAAGAGCTGGTGCACCCTTGATCAGGGCTTGCTTGCTCTGACTTGCTCGCCGAACTCGCTATTCTCCGTGACAACGAATTTTTCCTATCGTCGACCATCTTCTGATTACTCTGGGGTATCACCAAGAGATCGCATCAGGTCCAGTAGCCCCGTTTAATCCACTAGACTCCTCAACGATCATCTGCCTGCGACTAGTGCATCATTTTTTTTCTTTTCATCTTCAAATTCCTCGCCGAATTTTGTGAAAGCACTAAAGACTGAAATCTTGGACTAAAGACTTTGCTCTACAGCTTTGTGTTGATCCTTCAATGGTCAGCCAACGTTAAATTCAGTGGTTGTCATCATAATCAGGATAAAACAGGTATTTCTCTCAAATGTTGAGAGTTGTAATTTGATTTTAAAGTCTCTCTAATAAAGGAAGTCGTTTTGTTAAACGTTGTTTCTGTTCCATCTGCCGAACCTCATTACCCATCCTTACGCGCGCCGCTCACTGCTTTTTAGGCCAATGCCTGTCAACAACATCCTTGGGCTTGTGGCCACCGCCTGTCAACAACATCCTTGGCAACATCCTCGTGCGGGTTTCACGGTGTACTCGATGGTGATTGGCTAGCTTTAAAGAGTTATAACTCGAAAAATGGTGCCATTTAAACCATATGTTCATTAGACATTTTCAACTTGTTTCGAGGCCCTCTATCAATACATGAAATTTTACGTTTTTCTTCATCCTGTATATGTATGTATGTATGTATGTTATATTCAATGATGGGTATGAATTCCATTTTGATTGGCTATTGTTAAAAACCTTATTTCTTGAAGATAATGCTCAAATGATTATGATAATTTATCATTATTACCCAATATTCAATAGAAAATGTTTAAAATTGTGAAAATAATGCAACTCAATACATTGTAAACTATCCCAGAAAATCCTTTAACCTAGTTTTATTATTATAAGTTCCCCTGAAATTGAATAATTTTCTATAAGCAAGTTAAGCATATTTGCTTTATTTGCATCTAGTTACTAAGTATATATCATAGAGGCACGTTCTTACAGTAATAAGAGCCATATATAATACTTTTCCTACAGTTTTGAAGTTCAAGAGCCACAGAAAATATTATTTTAAAATTGTATTTATAAATAATAAAAAACACAATTATATAGCAGTCTTATTCACCAAAGAAGAATATATTTAATCTCTAGTAGTCACTTTTAAATTAATTTTGGTGGGAGTGACACAGGCCATCAAATGTCAAAACATTTTTACCAACCAAATATGATCCATGTTAATAATCCTTTTGGCCAGTATCATTTAAAAGCAAAAAATTTTGAAGTTTCAAAATATCTATTTTTCACTTATCTTTAAAGCATTTATGAAATATAAAATATTTTAATATTGATGCATATCTATACTATTATATATTATTAATATAAAAGTTTAGAAAAAATGGCAATGAAAATCAATATTGTCTCAGGAGCTACACAGAATAGCTTTGGGAGCTGCACAGTTTGTCCACCGTTGGTTTATTTATTATTGTAAGTCTAAAATGTCATTATCAGCTGCTAGCTCTATAAGAATAATTTTTTTGAAATGGATTAAAATACTTCCCCCAGTATAAGAGATTCTATTTTTTAAAAGAATATATTGTTATCATGAATAATGTTAAGCTTATCATGCTCAAAACCTGAAATCAGATCATAACATATTCTTTGATATAATAGCAATGATTTGAAAAATTCAAATTGTGCTTACTAAATTTATATAAATTTTTTTTTTTTTATAACAAGAGCTAATACTTTTTTGAATATCATGAGCTCAATCTACATAAGGTATGGGATTACATATGATTGCTTCAACTTCCAAAAAATCAATATATCCATACTAGAGATAAAACTGTGTCCAGTATGAATATATTTTTTGGGATAAAAAAAATTAGTATTAATAATTATTATTAATGCTGATAATTATATGTTAATTTAAAATTTAAAAAAAAATTATAATTGTAATTGTAATTTAAACTGTTAATGTGTGTTCTTATATATATTTAAAATGAACAATTTTTGAATTTTAGAATTTGAACTGATGAGGATATATACTAAAAGCACTTTTCATTAAAATTTATATATTTAATTTTATAATTTTTTCTTATTCCTTTCTGAAAGGCTATTATTTTTGGTTTACCAATAAAATGACATGTAACAAGAAAAAGTTATTATGGATAGTCAAAATTAATTTTATGTTTTACTGAAACAGAAATTTTGAGATTCATAAAACAATAACAAAAAGACAAATTAATAAATTAATTTTATCAATTCATCTTTCTATCATTTCTTTGCCAATGAATTCCAGTCATTTATATTAAAGAAAGGTTAAATATAGAAGCATGATGCCATTTTGGAGATATCTTTATTTTGAAGTTGGTTGATGATAGATAATGATTATAATAATAAATATTAATTGGTGTTTTTTATTGTTGTTAACTTATTTATGTATATTTAAATATTTTAATAACTTGATTTTTGATTATATACTGTAAAATATCAAAGTTTTTGAATGTTTTAATTGGTTATTGTTTGTAGGATGTTGCCTGGCATCTCCTTCATGAGAGTCTGTTTGGTTCTGTTGCTGATGATCAGAAATTAATGATGTAAGTATGATAAAACAATAAATACAATATTTCCTTTAACATAAATTGATTTCCCAAAAATTAAATATAAAAATTTTAAAAAGTTTATGTATATTTAAAGAAATAGACAAATAATTCAATATTGAATAGAAAAAATCATATAAAAAAAAAATTCAGAGATTGGATTCAAACCCTAAGAAAAATCAGTGTAGAAAACAATGATTTATAAAAAGCAGTGATTGCTCACTTCTGAACATGTCCTTTATTTTGAAATGATTAAAAATAAAGAATTAATGTGTGTCATCAAAATCCTTTTTGAATGTTTGAATATATAGGTTAATGTTTTAATGTATTGTCATAAAAATATGTCAAATTGTTCCATAATTATTACAGGAAAAATTTCTTAAAATTCAACTTTAATGGCGTAACCACTCTGATAAATTTATAAGTTAATCAAATATTTCATAGTTGTGAGGGAAAATTTTTGAGATTTGAATGTCTAGCATTTTAAATTGTGGAAAATAGATAAGTAATTCACTATTGAGGAATATGAACTTACTTAAATGAACTTATAATATATGAAATTTGGCAATAAGTTCTAATATAGAACTTATTGCCAAATTTCATAAGAATAAAATCATTAATTCAAAAGTTATTAATGGAAGACATACAATCAAGTCTAAAGAGGATATTTTGATTCTCATAAATTGCTGCTGATATCAAAATTTTCTTAACACACACTATGCCAAGTTTCAGTAACTAATGTCTGTTGATTTTAGCATTATAAGTTATTAAAGAATTTTTAATTTTAGTACAGATCCCATCAATTATATAAGAAAATTTTGGGAAGTTTATATATTGATTGCAATCAATATATAAGCTTCCTAAAATAGAATTCTGCCGTAGTCTAACTGCTAAGCTGTTGGGGGCATTATCCCAAAGATTCCGGTTTGATTCTGATGCGGTGGCAAAATTTTATTTCGGGAAAATTAATTAAAAAATTATAATATAATTATTAATTAATAGATGGCACCACCTTATGCAAAATTCAAAATTTAATTATTAACTTAGTAGATGGTGGCACCATAGTCTTGATTCAAAACTTAATTGTTAGAAAAATGTAATTCAGACTTTGTTCATTAGGGGAGATTTGGCTTTAATATTTGGTTAATTTGAAAAGGTTATTCCTCTAATTAGTGTCTATTTAAGTATAATTAAAAATACTTTTCAATTAAATATTTCTATATTTTTGAGAAATATTTCTCTGACTTTGGAATTAAAAATATTGGAATCAGTCTATGGGAAAGCATAGTGTATCCCCAACTATATAATAATAATTATTAAAATAAAATCATCTACAAGGTACATAAATCTTTGGAGTAGGCAATGTAAATATGTAAAATAAGATTACAATAGGCATTTTTTGTAGCTTTGCCTTTTTTTATTACATTGTTTTTTCGTAACTCAGACAACATTCCAAACTTTAAAAAAATTATATAAATTTTAAAACAAACTTCTAACATAAATATTAAAAAATATACATGAATCGATTATCTCCTGGACCAGATATGCATTTCGGCTCTTATGTGCGCCCTCTTCAGTCTACCAAGGACAACCGCAATTATTTAAATAATAAATTTATTATTATTTTATTTTTATAAATTTATTAAATTTTTTTTTTAATTATTAGATTATGTAAATTATTGCGGTTGTCCTTGGTAGACTGAAGAGGGCGCACATAAGAGCCGAAATGCATATCTGGTCCAGGAGATAATCGATTCATGTATATTTTTTAATATTTATGTTAGAAGTTTGTTTTAAAATTTATATAATTTTTTTAAAGTTTGGAATGTTGTCTGAGTTACGAAAAAACAATGTAATAAAAAAAGGCAAAGCTACAAAAAATGCCTATTGTAATCTTATTTTTCATCTACAAGGTGTTTGAATTTTTTTGTTGAAATTTTGTGATAGTTTGGGATATAGTTCCTAATCCTGAGATTGTAACTCATTGATTGGTGATTTTGCTCAGTTTTTGATCTTTTGTGATCATAATCCACTAGTTAGGAAAATATTGTGCTAATAGATTCTAAATAATATATGAATTAAATGCACATTATGTATTATTGTAATAATGCATAGTGTGAATTTTATATTGTTTATTAAAATAATTTGATTTTGTAGAAGCATCTTATGCACCATAAAATACAGTTCTTTTGTAATGTGAAGAGTAAATAAAGTAAAATATCCAAAAATAGTTAATAAGAAAATAATCAAATTAAAAATAATTTTTTTTTTAGTTGGGATACCCGTTCAAATAATACAAATAAGCCAAGTCATACAGTGGATGCTCATGTTGCTGAAGTAAATTGTCTTTCATTCAATCCTTACAGTGAATTTATCTTAGCAACTGGTTCTGCAGATAAGGTAAGATTAAAATATTTCATATTTATTCACATAATTTTCTCCTTTTTGACTTAAAGAACAAATTTAAATTTAAATGAATATTTTCCATAATAACTTTTTCTGTTATCTGATAGGATATAAATATGTTTATTAATAAATAATATATAGCCTTTATGAGTATTGAATTTAACACATGCAGAAATAGCATAAATTTCTGTATGAAAACAGTAGCAAATCATTCAAAGAAATAAGAATATGACATTTGCATTCCCTTGCAGTAAACCTCTGCCCTTATACCAGTAGTGGTTTGGGAAGTCTTATGCCAGAACAGCCTGACTGCACATACATTCACTCTTCTATTCCTCCATGCTAGGAAAAAAACTGAAGGGTTTGAAGAAGCTAAATCTGGGCACTATATCATCCTTAACCATCTCAAGAATGATTGTGTGATTTGTTGCATTCAAAAGAAGAATGCTCTATTTTGTAGGTCCAATAAATCCCTCTCCACAACAATGAGCTTATAATAACTCCTGAGCACTAGGCTTAACACACAAATGCAAAGGAGAAATGCCCAAGAGGACTTCAAGAACAGCAGTAGGAACAATCATCATAGCTCCTGTGATGGTCAGACAAACTATCCTTTGAATATTTTCAAATTCTGACCTATGTGTCTTTGATGAAACTCTTTTGTTACCAATGGCAGCATAGATGATAATTGGTAACAAAATTTGGTCTTTGATACAAAATGGGATTATCCATTTTGTATAATCCCATTATCATCTATGGCTCTACAAGTCCATAGACTTTACAGGCCTTCACAATAATAAAGTCTATTTGTGGTTTCCAAGTCAATCTCTTGTCTAACATAACATCAAAGTATTTGATTTCAATAGAAAATTGCAACCTTTTGTTGAAGAGTGATGGTTCAATAAATCCCATCAACTGTCTTTGTGAAAAAAATACAGTTACAATCTTTGTTGAATTAATATTTAATCCAACCTTATAACATCATTTATAAACTGTATTGAGAGCTATCTGAAGCACCTCAGTCACAGTCTTAGAAAACTTCACCATCATAATGATGGCTATGTCATTGGCATAGCCAACAGCAAAGAAACCCTTCCCATTGAATGTATTTAGAAGATCATTCACCACTAAGTATCACAGCTGGGGAGAGCGACTCATGCTGTGAACAGCCTCTGTGCATGAATATCTTGACTTCCTCCTCATGGAATATATTATATACATCTCTATATTTTAGCATTGAACTAATCCAATGCACAATTGTTGAAGATTCTGTGTCTGTTATTTCATGATTAATTTTCTCAAAATAATTAGAGTAAAAAGCTCTTTGATTATCAAGGAATACCCTAAGGCACTTTCCTTGATATCCAATTTGATTTGATCTATCAATGAATGACACAAAATCATCGAGAACATTTTTAGTTGATTTGCCAGATTGGTAGGCAAATTGATTGTGATGCAGAGGAGAATTAATTAAAACCTCATCTTTAATAAATCTATCCCCAGCTCCATTGTTTTCAGTAAGAATGTTGAAAGGCTAATTGGACAATTGGATTTAGGCTTGGCATAAGAACAATGATCAGGCTTTAGTGTAAAGGAAATTCTTACTTGTTTTCAGGGCCATGGACTATAGAAAGGCCAGACAGCCTCTGAAGACTCAACAAAATGGCAATGCCACAAGATCAATGCCCTGTTGTAAAAACACCAGTAAAATACCAACTAGCATAGCCATTTGTAAACTTTAATTGTAAAATGTTAAATAGCAGTTACTAGTCATGCCATGGTTAACTAAACTAAGTACCTTTGCAGTATAGGTTTCTATAGAACATTTATCAAAATACATACAAACGTTTTTGATGCATATCGCATTCTCGTCAGGTGTATAATACTTTAACAAAATTGCATCTAGAGACTTTTACAACAAGAAAATTCTAGAACAAGTATTTCAGAAATATTCTGTTTTTCCAAATTCTAATATCGGAATTACTAATTTAAAAATTTAAATATTTAAATCTCTCGTTCATAACATTACGTAATACTTTCACTATTACTTAAATTATTTTACCGCACAAATATAAACAACTTAAAAGCAAAAGACAAGAAATAATATAAACATTCAAAGTCCAAATTTATAGACATGTTATTTCTTTCTTTTATGAAATAAAATTTAACTAAAAGCACAGTTTGCAGTATAGAAAACTATACTGCAAAGTGTGCTAAGTTTAGTTAACCATTGTATGAAGTTTTTAGCAGTTTAATATGGATAATACTAGTTATGCCTTATGGATAAAGGAAATTATTTTCTGAATGTTCTTTCACTGGTTGCTTTAACTTATTTAATTATAACTAGCCAATTAGCAGGAATTATTATACTCACAGACAAATTGCTTTAATAAATTCAAAGTAGCATTTATTCGGAATTCTTGTATTCCCTCTTCAGCTTTACACAACAAAAATAATTCTATTCTAATTTTTGATGTTTAAATTTAAAATTGAACATAATTATTAATTTGTTATTTGTTAATATCATATTTAATAACAATTTAACTTTTAAACACTTTTTAAAATTAAATAAGGAAACCAGTTGATTGCGGCTCATACTTTAATTATTTTAATAATTATGTTCAATTTTAAATTTAAATGTCAACGAATTAGAATAGAATTATTTTTGTTATGTAAAGCTGAAGAGGGAATACAAGAATTCCAAAAGTGCTACTTTGAATTTATTAAAGCAATTTGTCTGTGAGTATAATAATTCCTACTAATTGGCTAGATATAATTAAATAAGGAAATTATTTTATAATAAAAAGCAGTGTAGTTTTCATGTCTCTTTTTCATTCCACTGGAATGAAGAGGATGGGGATTGACTAACCAATCCTAGATCTTTTATATAAATTTTTTAGAGTGAGATTGAAATACCATTGGTTCTCTGGTTAGAAAAAGTAAATGTTTCTACATGGCCAATCTATTGATAATCCATATTATGTATAATTTAATATTGTTTTCATAGACAATATTATATACTTGAGTTAGCAATCATATAAAATGTGTTTAAATTGATTTTTATAATTATTGTAGGTTTCCATTTTGTTTTCTGTTTCTTATGCAGGAAAATGCAAGAAAACAGATTCTGTTCTATTCCACTGCCTTAAATTAATTTAAGAAATTAAAACTTTTATTTAGTTTTTGTTTTTAATGTGAAAGTGAAATGACATTAAATTTAGATGATAAATGAGGACTGAAAGCAATTTCTTGCTTTATTGATCATAAATTCAGAAAAAAGAGAAAGTTAGTTAGTAAATATAATTTATAATTTTATTTATAATAAAAGAATTAAAAATTAAAAATGTGTCATATATATTAGACAGTTGCACTTTGGGATTTAAGAAATTTGAAATTGAAACTCCATTCATTTGAATCTCATAAAGATGAAATCTTCCAAGTACAATGGTCACCTCATAATGAAACGATTCTTGCTTCAAGTGGTACAGATAGAAGGTTACATGTCTGGGATTTAAGCAAAATAGGAGAAGAACAGTCTGCAGAAGATGCTGAAGATGGCCCTCCTGAACTCTTGGTAAGTAAAATTTTTCTGAATAGAAATGAAAGTGTTCCTTCAGTTTTATAATTTGTATGTAAGTTTTGTTTACTAACTTAAATCTACTCTTCCACTGAATGCAAAAGTAAGAAATATACCATATGTACAGATCAACCTTGATTAATGAAATTAAAGTATTCCTGCAAAATGCTTATGATTCAGGGACTAAACTATCATTGACTTAAATGGAAAAATTATAATGCATTCTTGAGTCCCAAAAATATCACTCATTTTTCATTAAAATATCCTGATATATTCTCTAATTGCATAAATGACAGCAAAATTACATCAACAATTAGCATTAATTTTTATAATGAAGTAATAAAAAAGATAGTTTTTTTAATTTCATAATAAATATAACAACCACAGTTGATTACACAACACACTAAAGCTTGTTTTACAATTTGAAGGATACAGGTTCATTTCCAAGTCCTATACTTTTATATTTCACCTTGATGATCTGCTAGCCAGTCATTGTGTGGAAAGTCTGTGATAGATGTTGAAATAGCTTCATTGTTGAAAGTAATGTAAACCATCTTCAATGAAAAGTACTTTTAGTATTTTTCGTTGAAGATGGTTTATAACCAAAAGTACCCCAAATTAGTAACCAATTGCATAAAGTTCTTAAATGTTACATTATTTTCAATAATTTAGGATAAATGCAGCAATTTGTGAGTTATTAGTTCCATTGTGTAATAATCTTTAATTCAAAAGCAGCATAAAATTAGAAAGAAGAAAAAAATGTTATTCAATAAAAGTTGACACCTGCTATTGTTTAAAAATTTCAATAAAATATTATTTTAATGAAAATGTGGGTTTGAGGATGGTATTGACAGGCATTGGCCTAAAGAAAGGTATGAAATGCGCGTAAGGATGGGTAATGAGGGTCAGCAGATAAAATAGAGATGACATTCAAAAAGAACACTCCTTTATTGTTTAGAGACAGATTTTTGAGATTTCATCTTGTCACAAGTCAAGAGAAGTACCTACTACAAATTCCAAAGGGTGGATGACGACTAATGACGGACATCGACACAAACAGGCTTTAGTCCAAATAAAATTAATAGTCTTTAGTCCCTGATGCACTAATAGGAATTCCTGGAACACATGGAGGATCTGGTTGACAATATCGATGTTTTGTACTGTCTTCTTCTTACTCAAGAACAAATAAAAATAAACTGGATGAATAGAAATAGATAATGGTGGAGAACAGCGGATGACTTCATAGAACAAGTGGAGATTGATGTTGGATAAACGTAGTAGTAGAACGGGGTGGTGGATGGGTAGAACAAGCATTGAAGTGGTCCAACCTCTTATTGAGGGTGGTACGGGCTCTTAAATACCCATGACCTTTCTCTCATCTTTTTCCTGGGGAGAGTGCAAAGATGTTTACTTCTCCGAACGTTCGCTGAGCCAGGTATCAGATTCACGACTATTTGGCAGACACCTGATGTAAACTTTCTCAGTGATTTATTATCATTGGGGATGAAGTTCTACAGATCAGTCAAAATACAACTTGAACTGTCTTCATATTTCGTTTCGTGTTTTAACAACGTCTCTCCTTTTCTTGGAATTTCCCCAATTCTATCTCCATTCGGGGGGCTAATTCATGGCCCTCACAAAAATAATAGTTATGATAATTCATTTCAAACATTACTAAAAATCATTGATATAATATATTCTTCCTTCTCGTTTTATACTACTATCCATCCTATTGCCATTATTTGGATGGCTGTGAGGAGTAAAGCATTTGCTTGCTATTTTGGAGGATCCAGGTTCAAGTCTGGGTCTTGCATCTCTAGATTTTTTAGGGAGATTCTGGCTTGGCCCATTGAATTCTCCCCATTAACCTTCTGCTTGATCTCATCATGGATGTTGTTCAACTTGTGATAGGTTCTAAAAGTAGCTGCTGCTAGGATGTAGTAATATCTAGGTGCAATAAGGCAGCTTAACAAAAATTAACTAGCAGAATGGAGCACCAGCTAAAATACACTGTGCTCCATTGTGTATAAAGAAGTGAGATAACCTCTAGTAAAAGTCGAAGGCTGTATCTCAAAAAACATTGGTAATTTGTGCTATTGAGCTTAGAAAAAAAGAGTCCTATCAGGTGATCTCCAATGATAACAGACCAAACATTAACATTGAATTGTTGCTGATACTGAGATTAGAATGAGGGTTTTGCTCAACACACAAATAATTATTGTGGAAATTCATAATGGTGCATATGATATTCCTTAAATGCATTGACATAATGTAATGCACCTATTAGCATTGTACTATTTCACATTTTTGGTTATGCTTGTAACACTGTGGGGATCGAGCATAGGTTGTCTGTACCTTGTCACTCCCCACCTTGGTTTTCCCAGTCATGATTAAGACAAAACAAGAGAAACGGGAGATGTAGAAAAGAATTTAACAGACGGGAGTGACACGCTGAAAATAAATATGGCGAAATTCCCCGACACACCGTGTCGTATTTTGACCATCTCACGGACTTTCACCCCGATAATATTAATAATAAATTGCGAGCTATGTTTACATACAGCTGTCAAGTCAGAAAGGGGAGAAACTGACACCTGGCTCGTCAAAGTTGCTAAGCTAAAAACATCCAGGAAGAGACACTTCCTGGCAGAAAGGTGAGAGAAAAGGTAACATTATTATCACCCTATTTAATAGGGGACTGTCTCTTCCTGGCAGAAAGGTGAGAGAAAAGGTAACATTATTATCACCCTATTTAATAGGGGACACCACCAGCCTCAATCTGGGCTTGTTCCCTGATGCTCGCCTGTACTCAACATCTTTGATTGTCTTCCAAACTATTTCCCAAAAGCCAAAATTAAGTAAACTAGGCTCATTCGTCTGCGTCCTCCATCTCCAGATCTATTGGTCCGGTACCTGTCCATACCCAGTAACTCGACATTTGGAGCGAAAGTTTGCACTGCCAATTCAGCCACCTGCCTTTGGTCTGATGTAGGACAATTATCTCCTACTTTGATTCCATCATCTTCCTGTATGTTCATCTGCTAGTGTTTGTGTATCTGTGAAGGACTAAAGACTGTTAAATTTAAGGACTAGAGACTGATTCCAAGAAAATTTCAACGGTTTGGTTATCCGAGGAGTTCATCTCTTGATTTCTCCTGACGAAGAATTATTCAATAACAGGTATTTCTCTCTAAATGACGCCACTTGTCATTTTATCATGTATAGGAAATAAAGGAAGTTGTTCTTGTTGAACGTGGTCTCTAATCAAATTCTGAATCCCTCAATTACCTGTCCTTACACGCACCCCACACCACTCTCTAGACCAATGCCTGTCAATACCATCCCAAGATCTCACAACACATATATAAAATGTTTATTCATCTAATTATAAATGAAACATAGATTGAAATTTTATGATAACTAAAATAATAATTATATTAATTATTATAGTTTATTCATGGTGGTCATACTGCAAAGATATCTGACTTTTCTTGGAATCCAAATGAACCATGGGTGATATGTTCTGTTTCTGAAGATAATATCATGCAAGTATGGCAAATGGTAAGTTATTCTTTAATAAAAAATATAGATTTAATTAAATATTGTTTAAATATGTTAAATATTTTTGATTTTTTTTTAAGAAGTTAATGTAGATGAAAATTGTTTACTGGAATACATATATTGTACTATTATTATCTAATTTATTTTCAATTGAAAATTTATTATTTATTTTTCACTAAAGAACAAGAAATAAAGTGACATTTTTCACTTGAATTAATTACACAGCTAGGGATTAATCAATCAAATACTGTAATAACAAATATTAATCAAATACAATAGAATTATAAATTAATTTAGAATAAACTGAAATTAATGTTTAAATAAATTTTTGTAAATATTGTTCCATCTGTTGATTTAAAGTGAATCTATAATTTATTATCCTGGTTTTCTTTCAGGCCAGGACAAATTTCATTTTGAAATAAGTATTAAAATTTATTTAGCCTGTATACTTAGATTTTCCCTAAAAAATTGTCACAAATGATGTCATAGTCTTTAAAACTAATAACAATGAACAAATTATTGTTTGCTTCTTCCTATTTGCCAATGTTTACTAGCAATTAAGAGAAAGCCCAAACAAAATAGAATGACTAGTCAGTTAATTTGCATAATAGAATTAATAGTATTAATTAAATATTAAAACAAAGATAATTAATAGAATTCAAGGTCATCATGGAAGCTGTTTAGAAGAAAATCTTCAATTTAATTTGTTCAGAAATAAAACAGATTTTTTTTTTATAATCGTATGAAGTAAAGAGGAGAATCAAAAATTCATTACTCTTCACTTTAATTTAATTCTTATAATACAATTTTTACCATCATATGATATTTTCACATATTAACCAGTCATTTTATCAGGTGTGTAAATATGAAACCGGAATTTTTTAGCAAAAAGTACACGTTCGTCGTATGATAATGGTTAAGAATATTTTATTCAAAGTCCAAATCCAATCCTAGCCGTTCAATCGTGTCCGATTCTTGGCTATTCTATGGGTCACGTCCCTCCATGTCTTCCTGTCCCTGACCAATTCTCACAGTTCCTCGATGTTCTTGCCCATGTCCCTCTTGATTGTATCCAGCCAACAGGTCTTTGGTCTTCCTCTAGGTCTTGTTCCACTCATCCTCCCCAGCATCACATCTTTCTCCAGTGAGTTGGCCTGCATCACATGACTGAAAAAAGTCGGCTTCTGCCTGGTGATCTTACTTTCCAGGGGAAAATTGGGATTGATGCGCTCCAAGACTGACTTGTTGGTGACCCTCGCTGTCCAGAGGATCCTCAGGAGTCTTCTCCAGCACCACAGTTCGAACGCATCAATCTTTCTCCTGTCTGCCTTTGTTAGGATCCAGATCTCACACCCGTAGGTGGCAATGGGAAACACAATGGCGGTGACCAGTCTGCGCTTGGTGGTGATTGATACGTCCTTACACCTCCAAATTGGGTCCATGTTGACCATCGCTGTGCGCCCGAGGGCGATTCTTCGTGTGATTTCGGGGCTCCAGTCGCCATTGCAGTATACCTTGGAGCCCAGGAAGATGAAGCTGTCGACCACCTCGATCTCCTCGTTGTTGATCTTTATATGGACTTCCTTGGCAGCAGTGGTCATAATTTTTGTTTTCTTGATGTTCAACTGAAGTCCCATCTTCTCACTTTCATTTTTTAGCTTCATGATCATCCGCTTCAGGTCCTTCTCGCTTTCCGCCAGCAAAGTCGTGTCGTCAGCAAACCTGAGGTTGCTTATTGTCCGACCCCCAATCTTCACCCCCACTTCAGATTCCTCCAGGTCCAGTTTCCGCATGATCACTTCAGCGTAGAGATTGAAGAGAAACGGGGAGAGGGTGCAGCCCTGTCTGGTGCCTTTCTTGATCTTGAACCAATCTGTATCTCCATATCTGGTTCTCACAGTAGCTTCCTGGTTCTGGTAGAGTGATCTGATCAATCTGATCAGGTGTTCCGGCACTCCCAGTTCCCGCAGGGCAACCCAAAGCTTGCTATGCTCCACGCAATCGAATGCCTTGGTGTAGTCGATGAAGCACATGTAGAGTTTCTTTTGGTATTCTCTGGCCTTCTCCATGATCCATCTAAGATTCGCAATGTGATCGCGGGTCCCCCGGCCCCCGCCTGAATCCCACTTGGACGTCTGGTAGTTCCCGATCAATGACGTTGCCCAGTCGCTTCTAAATGACCTTCAATAGGATCTTGCTGGCGTGTGGTATGAGGGCAATGGTTCGATAGTTGGCGCAGTCCCTTGTGTCTCCCTTTTTTGGTATGGGGATGAAAACTGATCGCCTCCAATCAGCTGGCCACGTGCAGGATTTCCAAATCTGCTGGCAAAGAGCCGTCAAGGCAGCTGGTAGCAGTTCGGCAGGAATTCCATCGATGCCAGGGGCCTTGTTGTTCAGTAGTTGACACATCGCCCACTCCACTTTGCTCTCAAGATCTGGTTCTTGAAGTCCCTGGTCTGTCTGATCTTCATTCTGTTGATCGTCAGTGGAAGTGTACAGGTCTTCAGTGTATTCTAGCCATCTCTCCTTGATATCTTGCTGGTCGGTCAGTTCGTTGCCATCACGATCTTTGATGGTTGATTGTCAGGCTGAGAAGGGAGTTTTCACCTGTTTCACTGTGGCGAATAATTTTCGGGTTTGGCCTTTCCTGAAAGCTTCTTCGAGACTGATGCAGCAGGCATTAAGGGCGATGTTCTTGTTGATCCTTGCCTCATGTTGGAAATCTGCATGCAATCGCCTGGCCTTGTCAATCTCGCCTTTGGCCTTGGCTTCACGTCGCTTCTCCGCGATTTGCAGGGTCTTCTCAGTTAGGCAAACTGCTCCCTTGGTTGGCATCTTGTAAGGGACATATTCCAGAGCAGTCTCTATGATAGTCCCTTTGATTATTGCCCACAATTCTTTGATCTGTCCACCGTCCAAGCTGAACGCTTCGAACCTGTTCCTCACCTCAATTGTGTATTGGGTTGGGATTCTGCTGACGTCAAATTTCTTAGCTACCATTGTCTTCTTGACTTTGCACAACCAAATCTTGATCCTGGCAATGAGTAAAACCTGTTCCTTACCTCAATTGTGTATTGGGTTGGGATTCTGCTGACGTCAAACTTCTTAGCTACCATTGTCTTCTTGATTTTGCACAACCAAATCTTGATCCTGGCAATGAGTAATTAGTGATCGGACCCACAGTCCGCACCTGAGAGGGTCTTGGCAGCTATTATGGAGCCCCTCCACTTCTGCTGGCATAGGATGTAATCAATCTGGTTGCGGTGTTGGCCATTGGGCGAAGTCCAGGTATACAGGCGGTGTTTGTGTTGCTTGAAGAAGGTGTTGGTAATCCTAAGCTTGTTCTCCTGGCAGAATTGCACCAGGCGGTCCCCAGCATCATTCCGATCACCCAACCCATGTCTCCCAACCACCTGTCCATCCTCTCCGTCGCCGACTTTGGCATTGAAATCGCCCATGATGTAAATGATGTCCTTTTTGGGGGTCTGGTCAAGTGCATTCTGAATGGCTGTGTAGAAATCAACGATGTCCTGTTTGTCTGCATCTGCTGTTGGGGCGTAGACTTGGATGATGGTTACACCCAGGGGTTTCCCCCTGAGGCGGATAGTCATAATCCAGTCACTGATGCACCTTGCGTTCTCTATGTACTTTGCGAATCTTTTGTTAGCCACGAAGGCCATTCCACATCTTCTATTGTGGTCGTTTCCCGAGAAGTGAACTGTGTAATCATCTGACTTGAGGTCTCCCGAGCCCGTCCAGTGGAGCTCGCTTATTCTCAGTAAGTCCAGGTCTGTCCTTGTCATCTCGCACTTGATGATCGCCAATTTCTCTATGTTCAGGCCTCTAACGTTCCATGTTCCTATTGTAAATAAATCCTTGCAGCTCAGGTGGTCTTTTTTGCCAGTAGCCACATCAGCAATCGGGCCTCTAGGTGGGTTTGCCCCTCTTGCGTCATTCTCGGCTTGGCTACTTCAGATCAGCCTTTGCTCTTCCCCAGTAGCATGGTTGTTGTTGTCCAGCTAGGGGGGCCCACCGTCCAACACCATATCGATAACACTTTGGTCTTGATCCATAGAATTTCGAGGTGAGGTTTTTACAGGGTAGTTCACCATTGCTTTCCCCAACCCACATCACTTCATCGCACACCCTCCCCAAATGGTGAGTCGTACGTTGCCACCCCCTCGGCACGTTGAGCCGGAAGTGGGTTGAGGGCATTATTCAAAGTATTGGCCATTATTAGTTATACATTTTTCTCATCTTTCCGGCAATGCGTGGATGCCATGCCAGAAAAATTGTTCTTCTTTTGAGGCAAATCAGTTATCAAGCCATTTTTGTAGGAGTGAAGCGCTGCTCAGCAAGTCCGTGCCCCATCGATGCAAATAAGTGAAAATCGGACTGGGCCAAGTCTGGCGAGTAAGCCTCATGTGAAACTATTTCCCAATTAAGTGCTTCCAACGTTTCCTGGACCAGTTTTGCTTTGTGTGATGGTGCATTATCATGAAGCAAATCTCTTTTATCTATTCTGTCGTTTTTCATGCAAAGCTCGATCTGCCTTTTATCATATTCTGGTCGTTTTTCATGCAAAGTTCGATTCAAAATTTTTCATGCAAAGTTCGATTCAAACTGATCATTTGTTGTTGGTAACGTTTAGTATGTAAGGTTTCACTAGGTTTTAGCAGCTCAAAATAAATCACACCCTTCTGATCCCACCAAACACTGAGCATTGTCTTCCCTCCGAAGCGATTTGGCCTTGCAGTCGATGTCGATGGTTGTCCTGAATCAACCTAAGATTTTTTGCGCTTTGGATTCTCAAAATAGATCCATTTTTCATCATCACAATTCGATGGAGAAATGACTTTCTTTTGTATCTGGCAAGCAGCATTTCGCAAGTGGTTTTTCGATTCTCCTGTTGTCTTTCATTCAGTTCATGCGGAACCCATTTTCCCAGCTTTTGGTCTTTGCCTATGGCTTTTAAACATATGGAGACGGCTTCTCGTGACAATTCAATTGCTCCGCGAGTTGTTTTTGTGTTTGAGCATCATCCTCATCCAACAATGCTTCCAATTCACTCTCTTCAAACTTTTTTGGTGGTCTTCCACGTTCTTTGTTTCTTACGTCAAAATTACCACTTTTGAATTTATTAAACCACTCATAGCATTGTGATTTACCAAGAGCATGCTCACTGTAAGCTTCGACAAGCATTAGATGTGATTCTGCAGCAGTTTTCTTCAAATGATAACAAAAAATCAATGATGTCCACAAATCGTAACTTGTAGGCACAAAAGTTGACATTTTTAACACGTAAAAAACATGCGTTATTGTATGAAACTTGTATGGCTTTGATTTGGATGTTGTTGATAGATGTCAAAAGTAAACATTGGCGCCGATGATGCGGTTTGACGAAAAGTACATTGACAGGTGGCTCCATCTATTGGCAAATTTCGGTTTCATATTTACACACCTGATATTTTGGTCAGATTACATTTTGTAATTGCTTATAATGTAATTATATAATTATATTAATTAACTTCATCATTATCTTAAAAATAAGAAAATTAACATTGTAAATAATATCTCTTCCTTGGTGATGAATTAATTTTCCATGTACTAAACTGAAATTACTTTGTCATAAACCAAAAACTGACCAAACCAAAAAAAAAACAAAACTTATAACATAGTACTGTCAGTGATGGAAGGGATACAATAAGTCCTCATTTCTTGTTGCTTGAAAACAAAGAGAAAACTTTTAAGTATACAGACTATAGCTTAATTATTAATGAATATTATTAGTGTTTATTGTTATTTGATCTTGTTCTTCATATAAATTACCAATAATAAATACAACAATAACTATGTTAAAGATTTATATTTAAAATCTGTTTTTTTAAGATTGCATAATAGACAGAAAATCTAATTCTTTTGGAATTTATCTGTGATATATCTAGTTACAATCTGTGACTAGTTATATCACATAAATCATATCACATGAATAGAATTACATTAGAGAGATCTGTATTGTATTACAACATTTTCATATGAATATTCATTTTAGCACTTTGTAATATAAATAGCATGTTCAATTGATTCATTTCATTAATAATAATAATAATAATAATAATAATAATAATTCAGTTAATACTAGTACAATTTAACCAATAACCTCAACACATCAGGAATTGTGCATAGTGCACATTTTACTGGATTTGTCCAATTTATAATAAATACGAAAATGTCAGCAGATCAGATAACATAGTTTGCATATTCATAGATTTCAATGTTTAATTTGGACTTTAGTCAATCATCACTGGCCACATTGCAAATTGACTGGCCAAAGTCCAAAATGAATAGATTTACATTCATATTTCAGATACTTGTCTGATCAACTCAGCAAATACATGAAATGCCTGGCCACTTCACAAATTGGCCATAAGTATGTTTGCATGTGCACACTATATTTATAAAGAACTAAAATTAAAATAATAAAATATATAGATAATAGTCACCCATTTCATAAGTAATAATTTAAATTGTTCTAGGCAGAAAATATCTATAATGATGAAGAACCTGAAACTCCAGCATCTGAACTTGAAACAGCTTCATGAAGAGTGTTCCAATTTGAAGTTATAATAATAATTGAAAAAGAAATATTGTCTTTACATCTGTTTGGGACATGTCTTTCTGTGGCACAGTATACCTAGTCTTATTACATTATGATAATCCCAAACAGATGTATTGTCCTTCTGTTGTTATCAAAGATTTTTATTGTCATAAAGAGATATATTGTTTTAAAAAGAATTTGTTTTTAACATCACATTTCTGCTTTTTCTTTAAATTTATTTACTCTAAATGTTATCTGATATTGTACAAATTTTTTTTATAATTAACTGATGTTTAAAATGTTTTCAAGAATTTTTCAGAATTTTTAGCATGAAGGATGGTTTTGTTACAAACGTCTTTCAATTCCAATATCAAATCAAAATATTCCTGTATATCCCATCACCCAAGGATATATGTAATAAATATTATGGAAACTTATTTCCATTGACAATTTTGAAATACAGCAGATGTGTATAGCATTTCTTGTAAATGATTTTGACTTGAAAGTCAATAAATGTTTTCATATTTGTTGAGATTTATAAAAGAAAACAAAATTGAATTTTTACAATATCACAATATGATTTTTCAGCTGTTTTAAGGAGAGTAAAGTATTTCAAAGTGTTCAATCTTATATTTAATAAGTTTGCTGCAACTATCACATTTAAGATTTTGAAATTGTTTTCTTAATTTGCACAAAATTTCTGAAACAATGGCATTCTATATGTAATTGTTGGCAGTGCCACTGTTTGAAAGAAGGTTATGGCTGCCTTAATTTTTATATGCTGAATTGTTATATATTTATATGTACTGTGAGCAGCAAACATGTTAAATATGAAAAATTAAACATATCAATTAAATATGTGAATAAATAAATGAAATGTTCAACATTTGAATTTCAGTGAAATGGTTCTCTGTGCCAAATTTAGAAAATTTGAATGATTTCAATTTGAATTTACTATTATATATCAAGTTTGTGTTCTATGCAGCTAAATTGTCATTTGTCAAATTTTCTAGCATAAAATTCATGCAGTATATATATATATATATATATATCTGAAAATTCTTTTCTTATGTAATTTTGTGTATAATAATTGTTCAAATTTTGTTAAACATTATTTATAAGTGAATTTTTTAGAAATTTTAAAACAGCAATTAAAAGAGAGATTCTTATTGGTTAATTTGAAGTGTTTGGCATTTTACTTTTACATAAATTCAAATACTAATTTTTTTTGTAAAGAAGTGAATAACAACTTAAAATATTTATCTAGATAAGAAATTAAATTAGTTTTGGTTTTGTAATTTTATAAATATATTATCTGTTGCTATCTCTGACTACCAGTTTTTGTTGGTAAAACAATTCATCAGAAGCATAAAAATGCATGATTTGTATCAGCTCCAGTGGAAAGGATAAACATAGGTGTAAGCTTAACTGTCCAGAATTATGGATCAACCTGTTTTGTAAAAAGAAAAGGTTTAACTAACTCTGTTCGACTTTCGTAATTCCTGTTAATATTTTTTTAATGTTTTGTTTGAAATAATTAGCATTTTTTAATGTTTGACACGAAATGATCCAATTAATATTTTTCATTTTAACAAATTAAACAAATTTATGATGCTAGTGAAGATATATTTATAGATAATAATTATCTTATTGATAGATTAATAATGCTGTTTTGATCTATTATGTGCTAGACAACTGTTGTAATCTGCAATGCTGATCAAACTAAAATCAACTTTTATTTTTAAAAATTCCCTTTGTAACAAGTGCATTACACAATTTTTCAGAAGTAAAAATTGCACAAAACAAATGGAAAATTCATAATAATGAACTATAATCCTTATAAATTTCAGAAAAATTTGTATTTTCACAATTCAGATTCCAATCGAAAGATACACATTACTACCAAGAAATTTGCAGATACACTATTTCAAGCAAACTATATAAAAAAATCTTAAACTATAAGAAAAATCAATTAAAAAAACCTACGTGAGAGGTATAAAAAGTGCAACTACTACCGAATTACTTTTCATCAAAGTCGACGTCCTAATTTATTTAATTAAAAACGCTCCAATCGTTAATTTCGATAAAAATTCGACATCGGCGAGTTAGTGTCGATGACATTCGAACGAAAAAAGTTTTCATTAATCAACGCACCACGATGACATAGGGGCACACCCTTCTGTTAAAATCGAGACAAACAAGATGGCTTTTTTTAATATGCGAGTTAATTATATCCAAAAAATTTCAACAACAATCGTTGGAGACTAAAAATGTAACTTAAACTGTCTTATCTGCCAAACAAAGAAAATGCTTCTGTCTTCTTAATACCGGATACCCATTTGCTAGAACTACGCCCTATATCCGGCATCGAATGACTTAATTTAGTGCTTATCCAAATATTTCTTAGCAATTTTTTTTTCGTTTTAAGGTCATTGCTTCGAGCCACGATTTGTATTCTGGAAAGGCTCTGATAATTTTTGATTGCCGAATTATACTGTTTAGATAATTTGTGTACTATCTTTAGTGAGGAAAGCTAACAGGAAGAAGTAAGATATCATTCCCATATACTGTATAAACAAAACTATATTTTCAAATAGTCTCCATTTTGCTCTGTGTTTCAATTAAATTCAAGAAATAATTTGGAAACTGAAAAAAATATGGTTAATGTAAAGCCACCGTATGATAACATCCGCCAGAATAGTGGATTCGTGATTTCTTTATAAATCCTGAAGGAAAACAGTTAATTGTGCTTTAAAACCGGTTTTAATGAGATTTATCAGAAGCAAAGTTATATTATTTTAATAGCTTATCAAGATCGAGTATTTAATGTTTTTCTTAGTATAAAATGCAAACAATAAGTGAATAATTCCGTAAGATCACCAGGAAGAGGAAAACTGATGACATTCAGAATGACTAATCATCCTTTCTCAGCATTTCTTTTCAAACTGTTCTTTTAATATAAGTTGTTATTTTAGGTGTAACAGGGCGCGGCAGAGTTGTCATTAAGTTTCTAAGACGGCACGGTAGTCTGTAAGTTTTTAAAGAAAAAATATCTGAATGGAGGGAATGTTAGATAAGATGTTTTATAAAAGAAGTCCGAATCGTGAAAATCAGCATTGTTCTCCAACTTTCTGCACGTTAGTTTGTGGAGTGTTAAAAAAATTTTCGTGTCATAATAAGCGGGTTAGTGCTGCGAAATCAGTAACGATTTTCTCTTTCTTTAATATTTCTGCCATTGCTTAATGATTTTAAGTCTCTCGCTATAAAAAATTTTAATAAATCGGCAGTTTTAAATTTGACCACTGCCGGATATTGATATCAAAAAAATTATACGGAAATTGAACTCGTTTCAACTTTCTTTCGCTGAAAAAGATGCTTATAAGTGCAAAAATTTTTCTCCGTGTACGCAGTATCTAATTGCTAAAAACACTCACGATAGAACAGAGAAAAATGGCGTGCAAATATTCTATAGCGCATTAACCTTCACAACAGATTCTCTCGGTTCAGACAAAAGCTTCTTTATATCTCTCCCTTTCATTAGATTGCTACAGGTTACCGGTAACTAATGAAACAGTCAAAAAGACTTAGCAACTGCCGCATTGTTCGATTCAACCTCTTCCCCATTTAAGGAAACAGGATACTATTATCAGAAGGAATACGTCAATGGACAATGATCTTTGAGCCACCAAAAAGCATGACCAAGATCTGCTCAGTTTGTACGAATCGAAGATGGAAAATGCTGTTTGAAACCAGCAAATGATACCGATTACGTAATTATTTCAATCGATTACGCAGCATATATGCATTTTTCCGGGGTACCGAATTTGAATACTCATCAGATACCAACTCCGTCCATGTTTAAAATTTAACAGGGTAAGAGATGATGGTTTTTTTTTTGCAATTGTTGCTGTTAATATTTATTAAATCGATTAAAATTTCGATAAGGAACAGGATAAGTACAGGTTGTTAGAAGTGGAAACCAAAGATGAAAATTTTTATACAAATTGCCCTCATAAATCACCACCATCCTCCCAGAAGATGGTTAAAATTAAGGTGTTGGCATCTATTAAAACGCAATTTTTAAAGGTTTTTGACAGGTACAGATAATTGATAAAAAGTTTTACAACATTTTATTTTTCTTAACCATAGATTTGATAGTTTAAAAATTATTATTCCAGTTAAAAATAAAAAAATTAATAGTCGCTCTTGTAAGGAAATTTCCCTTTATATTATCTTTTTGAGGAGGAAATTATTAAATATTCGAAGTCGCTTAATTTTAGAAAATTATTTTTGATAATTATTCATTTTTATTAGATATCAGTCCTCTAATTTACAGTAGATTCCCGTATAATGCGCCGAAAAAATTGCGACTAGTACTCATATAACGCGTAAGATAATTTTTTTTAACGTTACTTACCCATTAATTATTATAATCGTTGATTGTAATAAAAAAGAAACCAAACGATATTTATTTCGTTTCCATGACAACTTTTAACAACTTTTCCGTCTGGTTATACGAATCCTTGTTTTCGGAGTCCGTGTTATACAGTATCTACTTGTATATATATTAAAATTTAATTACCTGTACTCTGTTTTGTTTTTTCCTTTATTAAAAGAAACCTTTTTTAAAACAAATTAACACTCTGCACACACTATCATATTCGAAACTAACGCACATCTCGTTAGCAATATGCGATCAATGCTGGAACAGAGACAAGTTTAAATTTGCATAAAATCGTCTGATAATTCGTGTCTTGTATAACACGATTTATTATGCGGAACGCATCCGCGTTGTATGGGAGCCACTGTAGTATTTTTAAATTTGAAAGAAGGAAATTTCTTCATCTTGTATAACACGATTTATTATGCGGAACGCATCATCCGCGTTGTATGGGAGCCACTGTAGTATTTTTAAATTTGAAAGAAGGAAATTTCTTTTCTCACCAACAGATGGCGATATAAAAAAATTGACTTTTTTCCCCTCTGCGCAACGAAACTATGAAAAAACATTTCTTTGCTCTATAAATATTTAATACAATTCAAAAAATAATATTGAATCAGATACGTAACAAAACTATGTAAGTTTTCAAGGATGTAATTAGATCAATACTTTGAAGAATATAAGAAAGATTAATAGTAATTTTTATACAATTCGTTTCAAAAATAACTACTGATTTTGTGTTTTAATTTTTCTTTTCATTTTCAACAACGACCTTGTTCTATACCACAGATACTCGATTGAAAGTGGTCACCCCAAGGCGTATGTACCCACTTCACCTCTGTTCTGGGTGATTGCTTCGTCCCCCTAAACTAGAAAAGAGGATTGTTTTTAAAGATCACCTGCTTTGTAAAGTTAACTGCACTTCAAAACATTCCATCTTTTTTTTTATTTTTATCTCTACATTAGCTCTATACCTAATTTACTTTTCTTGCGAAAACTAAAAAATCAGAAAATTTCTGTATAACGAAGATTCGTAATAAGAAATTCACTAAAATTTATCTGCTTATAGATAAAATACAATTAACTAACACATTTATAAAAATTTCCCTAAAATATATCCCTAGAAACGTTATAGTAATATTTTTTGACAATCAAAAAAATTCAATTTTTTTTTTAAATATTGGGGAAAAATCTCTCTCAAGAAATTTCCTGCAAACCGACAGAGAAAAAATTCCCTAAAAAATATCTCTGAAAACGTTATAGTAATATATATTTTTCAACAATAAAAAATTCAGATTTTTCTTCAAATGTTTAAAAAAAATTTTCCTCTAAAAATTTCCAGCAAACCGACATAAATAAAAAATTCCCTAAAATATATCCCTAGAAACGTTATAGTAATATTTTTTTGACAATCAAAAAAATTCAATTTTTTTTTAAATATTGGGGAAAAATCTCTCTCCAGAAATTTCCTGCAAACCAACAGAGAAAAATTTCTCTAAAATATATCCCTAGAAACATTATAATAATATATTTTTCGACAATCAGATTTTTCTCCAAATGTTTAAAAAAATTTCTCTCCAAAAAAAATTCAGATTTTTCTTCAAATGTTTAAAAAAAATTTTCCTCTAAAAATTTCCAGCAAACCGATAGAGAAAAAATTCCCTAAAATACATCCCTAGAAACATTATTATAATATATTTTTCGACAATCAGATTTTTCTCCAAATGTTTAAAAAAATTTCTCTCCAAAAATTTCCTGCAAACCGATAGAGAAAAAATTCCCTAAAATACATCCCTAGAAACTTTACAGTAATATAATTTTCAATAACCAAAAACATAGTTTTCATAAAGCATCAGGGAAAAAGTTTATTTTGCAGAATTTTCCCGCAATCTAATAGAAAAAATACAATTGAAAAACAAACTTTCGGAGAATTTGGAAACTGATATAGCCGAACACTCTTGTTTTAAGCTATCGAATCGATAAATATACTGTCGAGACAGTCAAAAACAAGAAAACTACAGCATATTTTCGGGGGGGACTAGGAAGGAGAAAACCAGAAGAAGGATATATAATTACGATATCACCTGAGGTAGTCTTGATTATGTTTAAATTTATTTAGTATTTTTTCTTCTGATGTAGAAATCTCGTAGTTTGTATAAAAACGTTATAGTTACGCCTCCAGCGAAATCACCTAAACTGGTTCGATCGATCGCTATCATACGTTATCGAACCGAATTAAGGAAAACTTTGCAAAATTTTTTTGTTTTAACGTATCATTTCAGATTTATATTTATCGCCGTAGCTTTTTAGATTAGAAAAAACTTCTAAGACTGAAGCAAATTAATTATTGGATTATCGTGTGCCTAAAACAAAGTTTAATTTTATTTCTTAGGGAAATTTCTTTAAATTTCCCTAATAATTACACTGAAGTCTGTTTTCAATAGTTTTATTTGTTTGGTAGGCCTATGATATATTGAATTTCTAATATTCAATACGTCGTAGGAATTTGAATATTATATAAAATTTTTGAATATAATTATTTAAGAATTTTATAGCGATTAGGGATATTTTATGATTGAAATGGGACTTTTAAATATATTCGTAGAAGACAAGAATTATGAAACATTTCGAGGGAAATAATGGTAACTTTATAAGAAAAAAATCACTTGTGTTAATCTATATTTTCTAAATTTTTTATTAGTCAAATTAATTTGTTAGGGAATTTTATAAAAAATTTGGTGTTAAAAAAACTTTAAATTCAACTTCTTATAAAATTCCCTAATATCAATTAACGAATACATTTACGAGGGGAAAAACTAGAATTTAAGGGTACTTAAATAACTTTTTTAATTAAAAAAGTTAATTGGAATACAGTATTTAATATTAAACTTATCGTTGGATTGAAAGGATAATTTTCTTGGCCTACTATAGGGAAATTTTACGAAAAAATTGTAAACTGTGGCAAGATCAAACAAATTTTTTACTGTTTTTTTAAGTTGTAGGGAAATTCGTGCTTTTAATTATTAAAACGGAATTTTTTTTTCTTAAAATTTTAATCGGACATACTTTTTTTAACGAAGTAGCGTATGCAATAGTGCTAGGCTTTAGCAACTGTGGTTAAGTAATTCGTGCGCCTGTGGCGCTCGGTGAAGTCGGTACAAGTAACCTTAAAACAGCCAGCACCTGTTGATTGGCTGAGAGATGAAGCTTGGTTGGTTGCTTTTGTCGTCTGCGCTGCTGGCCAGGTGCGCCGAGGCTGCCACACCAGTCTGTGCTGGGTTTGTGTCGTGTGTCGAAGTGTGTGTGTTTATGTGTAGAAATGACTTAGGATTTCGTCTTGTGTGTTTTGTTATAACAAGCGTCATCTGTGGATTGTCCAACTGGATACCTGGCTGATGAGAGAGTTTGGAGGATTATCGTAGATCAGGTAATATAACTTATTTCTCGTAATGTTTGAGCCACTGAATTAACCGCAGCTGCTTTTTGCGTAGCCTGTTTACGTAATTCTGGTTGGGTTGATGTACGTATATAAAGTATGTTTTATGGAATTAACTTTTTAAGTACGTGTGGAAGTTAATTAGAACGATTTCCAGGAAGCCATTGCTTTAGTCGAGTCTTGTTCAGTGACACGTGACTATCATTATCGGCAGCATCTTAGCGGGTTGCGGTGTCAATTCAAGAACTTTAATTAGATACGAAGGAGAAGAAATCTGCACGAAATGGATCGCAGACAGAAAACTAACTGACTATCACGATTTTCAAACATCGTCGACAAACTAGGTCGTTTCAAACAAGCTACGTTTTGTCAAGAAATTGTTGCTTATTATGTTATTAGACCTGTTGGTTCACCATTTCTTGCATAACATCGCTTTTGTAGATTTACCAGTTGGCTGTTGAATTCTAATTAATTAATATTTTGAATTAAATTTTTAATCTCTTAATTTATGCACACAATTTTGTGCATAAATTAAGAGATTTTCCGTGTGTATTTTTGTATATTTTTCACTTTTGTAATAATAATTTCTATTCGTTACGTTTACGTTGTATTTATTTATTAATGGTGTTTTAGTTCTATTAATAACTACAGTATAATTTTTATTTATTGCTTATTCTATTAGGATTTAAAGCATCGAACTGAAGAATTCTTGTACGATTCCATCATTCTTTTTATTAAATTTCCTCTTAACAAAAATAATTTATTTTCAAAATTTTTAAATAATATTTCTAGATCTTTTTTAAGTTAATTCTATAGTTTTTATGAAGTTAAATTATACAGAAAACCTCTACCTAATACGTAAGAGGCGAAAGAGTAGTATTATGGAATGATTTTATTTTGATTGCTACCAATATCTGTGCATTGAATTAACGTTGTTTTCATGTTGAATGTTTGTTCTTGCTTATGTTTATGATGATAGTATATTTTAATTAACATTTCTAGATCTTTTAAAGTTATTCTATAGATTTTATGTAGCAAAACTATACAGAAAACCCATACTAATACGTAATGGAGCGAAAGTGGAGTGTTAAGCATGATTGAGTACTACCACTCATCCTTGCATTGAATCAACGTTGTGTTCGAGTTGAACACAAATGCTATAATAGGATGGAATGTTTGTGATGATAGTATATTTTAATAACCTGATTGAATCAGTAAAAATTAAACAACAAAAAAAATATCCTAATCAAAGGAATGGCAGCATGCAGAGTGAAATCATGGGTTCATCTTACTCCTATTGTATCTTTACAGATTCAGCAAAGATATTTTTTTAATATAATTTTGATTTATCTTTCAACAATTTCATATTTTTGTCTGGCAGTATAAATTTTCATCTTTTAATTGTGCTATATTTTTTTTTTTATATTCAGTTACTCTGATACATAATTTTGATGACATTTTATACATTAATTTTTGACAACAAAAAAAAATATCCTAATCAAAGGAATGGCAGCATGCAGAGTGAAATCATGGGTTCATCTTACTCCTATTGTATCTTTACAGATTCAGCAAAGATATTTTTTTTTATATAATTTTAATTTATCTTTCAACAATTTCATATTTTTGTCTGGCAGTATAAATTTTCATCTTTTAATTGTGCTATATGTTTTTATATTCAGTTACTCTGATACATAATTTTGATGACATTTTATACATTAATTTTTGTTGCTCTGATCGTTTTATGTTAATATTCCATTGTTTCAGCTATCATTTGTCTTTGTTTCTATAATAGCATTTACGTGTTTATCACTATTATTAATATATTTAAATAAATCTTAACTTTTAATTATTAACTTTTTTTTTTACTATTTTTACCATTGTCAGTAAAAATGTATCATACTATACCATTATTTATTATGCAATAATAACGGAACTTATCGTAATATCTGTAATTTATGATAAAAAATTTCCGTCCTCGCTTAAAAACAAAACTTAAGGAGTGTTCTTCTCTTATATATATTTTTATGTGTAGTGTATATACACAACACTCCTCAAAAAGAAAAAAAATAAAGGGAGGCCAATTGTCACGATTTTTCCATTACTGGCATCAAATGATTGTTATTTGGTCTTTTATGGAAGAATGACTAAAAACAGATACAATTGAAACGTTTTGGAGTATTTTTCACAGAATAATATGTGAAAAAATGAATATATTTCGACTTTCAAGTTGCGTATACGCGTGATTGAAATAATGAGAAAAGTGTTTTACAACTAAACATTATAACCATGAAAGAGCTTCGGGATGTGCAGGAATTACTACCACGTTATTGCATTATTGGGCCTCTAAATTGAGCATGATAATTATGGGAAGCTCGACATTAAATAATAGAGAATGGAGGTATTCAAAGGTTGAAATGGAATCTTGGCACAATTTTTTTTTTGCTGAATTTAACGAAAAATATAATTAGAATGCTTTATAGATGACTATGATATACTTTTCTGATGATAAAAATAATTCAGATAGTTTTAAATGAGCAGGCAGCTGTTTTGTAGCCACACTGTTTAGAAAAAAATGTTAAAAATTGTTTAGATACTTATTGGTAGAGGTTATTATTGGTTTCTCCTATAAAAATTGTTTTAGATACTTATTGGTAGAAGTTAATATTGTTTGCTCCTATAAAAATTGTTTTAGATACTTATTGGTAGAGGTTAGTATTGCTTTCTCCTATAAAAATTGTTTTAGACACTTATTGGTAGAGGTTAGTATTGCTTTCTCCTATAAAAATTATATCGTGTATTATTCAAACAGAAGATGTTTTCCAGCTTTACATTTTCTTGGAACTAATATAAAATTCATAAAGTGAAGACGTAGTGGTAGAGAAATATTGTCAACACAGAAATGAAAACAGTTGTAGAATAAATGAACAGTCATCTCTATAGCAACCATCGATTTTTCTTCTTCGTTTTCTTACGTTCCAATACTTCTGTCATACAGAAGTTTATATATATTAAAGAATTCGTAGAAAAACCGCTTCTGTTCACACTTCTGTTCATTCCACCACATAAATCGGACGATTGAATAAATCAAAAGCAAACAACAAAGAAGACTATTGAAAGATGCGAGTGTTTACTCCTTGCACTCGATAAAAATAATGATTTATGAATTAAGTGCAATTCAACATTTAGATGCTGGAATGTCGTCGACCCATTCGAGGTCATTCTGCAGTTTTGCTAGATAAACTGCTAGTCGTCGTAAACGGTGACGAGCAATTCTTAGAAAAAGGCTCCGTTTGTCTGTGCCTTGTCATTCTCACGTTGAGAATTTAACATTGATACGACTGGAGCTTTTGTTATTGGTTTAGAAAAATTGAAAATTTGATACAGAAGGTATACACACATTATTATAATGAATTCTATCCATTACAACAACCAACCAACCTTATAGATGAATTGGAAAAACGTATAGAGAATAAATAAATTAACGCTTTTTTAATTGTTTTTGACATCCGTCTGCTTAATAAGCTATTGTTCTATCATCAATTCGAGTGAAAAATCGAAACCAAGCGTAAAAACATACGTTATTAGAATGATAATCATTTTTATTTATTTATTTTTTAATGTTGTTCTAACTGAAATAATTTATTCTGTATTTTTTTGCCTGTTGCGTTTTTTGTAAAAGTAAAATTTCCAGTTTGCGCTTCTTAGAAATTTTATTTTTTTTTTTGTGAAACGTAGAAGTTTTTACTTCACCGGGCAGTCTTTCTCTCGAATTGCTTGTTCCAATTGATATTTCTTTTGTTTTACTCCTGTTTTATTACTTTCTTCCTCTCGGTAACTAAATACTCTAGAATTATACCGCAACTGACATCACAATATATAAAATTTTGAGAAGTGTAATTATAAACTCTCCGTCTCCAACTGTAAAATGCAAAAGATGATCAGAAACTATTAACTAGAAGAAAGCATTCTTTAATTATATTAGCCATAAACCATTTATAGTTCATTAAAGTAGTCTCTGAACTGCACGATCTAATTACAGGCTAGACAGATCCTTTAATATCCCTTTCTTTGTCTGTTGAATATAAAATATATAACTTCGTACAAATTATTACTTTCAGAAAACTGCAAAGGCTTATAAGGGTAGTTTAAGACGGCAGTGGAGAAAAAAAATGTTGCACAGGAAACATATCCTGGAGTTTCCTGATACAAAATTCCCAACGTGAGTTGTTGTATCCTGCAGACTTTTGACCTATTCGACATCGTACAGAGCTACTGAATACTACTACTTAAGTTGCCTACTGGTTATAAATTTAGTTTTGATAGTTGCTTTCTTTGTTAATCTAATGGTTTGCGATTCTATGCCGTTTTTTGATGCTTTCGTGTAAACAGCACCCGCTGCATTTGTTTGAAGAAACCCACCGTTGTTTCTTAAACCAAAAAGTTAAATTTGTGTTGGTTTACTTTGTTACTTGTGTGATCACCACCAACGTGTCACTTTATTGATTGAACTTGTATGCATATTCATTCGACACGTATGCTTTCTGAACGAGTGTAAAGTCGTGTTCGTGAAGTGAAAATATAATCATAAACCAGTATATTTAAGACAACACAAAAATTAGTAGCGATTTGCTCATTAAATTGCCTTTTTTTTCTAACATACAACACCACTGATGCAGCAAAAATTTCCTTAAACATCTTAAGATAAATGATCGACATAGGTGGTATCTCCTAATAACTAGCTTTAGAATTTATGTAGAATGTTGCACGTTTATTATCCGATAATTACTGCTTACGATTTATATCCAAAACTTCTTTAAAATTTCTGATACTGAAACTTGTTCTTGATCAAGTATTCTGTATAATCACCTACATATTAAACGCTAGTTATTTTCCCCCCAACAGCAGTTGATTTTGTGTTGGATTTTTCACTGTATACCATAATTACAGTGTATTATTGACTCGGTAATTTTGATCATGAGAACTTTTTGCATGATTAAAATTACGTTTATTAATAAGGGATTTTATGCATACATTAATAACCATAATCGAATAATTAAAAAAATTTGATTGGCATATGATAGCATTTTTCAACGTTCGAACTAGATGGCGACGATGAGGGTATTGTTAAGGCCATCGAGTGATTTAAATTGCACGTATCCCGATTTTCAAGAAGATAATTGAGTAGCTTACAAACTCTTCCTCGTTATTCGCTATACACGATACATACATGCCAGCGATCTAGATGCTTAAAATAGAAAGAGAAACAGGTTATAACGTTTATCGCATATGAAATTGGTAGGATTCATTCATCTGTTGTTATTATGTATCGTTTAAACGTGAATTCGTACATAAATAATTAAAGAAAACGTTAAAATGAGTAGGTTTATTCTTTTATTTCCTAAATTGAATAAATTGAGACGGTTAAATTATTAAGCATAATAAGGTACTATAATGAAACTCAATCTAGTAAGTACAGTGATATTTATTTTTTTTTTCCCCTAATAATGGGTAGAATGTATTTTTATACCAGTTACCCTTTCTACCCTTACTCCTATGGGTAGAAAGGTTTCTATCCATAGGAGTAAGGATAAATACTATAATGAAACTCAATCTAGTAAGTACAGTGATATTTATCTTTTTTTTCCCCTCATAATGGGTAGAATGTATTTTTATACCAATTACCCTTTCTACCCTTACTCCTATGGGTAGAAAGGTTTCTATCCATAGGAGTAAGGATAGAAACCTTACTCCTATGGGTACAACCATAGTACAACCTTCAAACCTTTCTACCCTTACTCCTATGGGTAGAAAGGTTAGGTGGCAGACTTTTGATAGTGTGCCGCGAAAAAATAAGAATGAATTGTATGTATGTAATTGTATGAATCATATATATTAATGGTGAAACGTTGGTGGCAGACCTTTGATAGTGTGCCGCGAAAAAATAAGAATGAATTGTATGTTATGTAATTGTATGAATCATATATATTAATAGTGAAACGTGGTTGGCTGATATCCCTTTTGCAATCGAACCACTGTACCGATTCCTATAAATAGGGGTATCATTAGAAAAATCTAACCCTCGAATTTCTGCGACAGTCAAAATTTTTTCTTTCGTTATTCATAATTTTAATTTAATTATTATTCCTTAATTTTTAAATTATAGTTTCTCTAAAAAGACAAAATCCGCAGATGGTGTTATAACTTAATAAGGGCAGCCATTTAATGATCATGTGTACGAGTATTTATGTCTGTAATAAATACAGTAATCTGTTAATAAAACTTCGTTGGTTAAATCTAAATTATTATTTAAAATATTTAGACGTGCCGCCAAATTTTAAAATTATTAAAATGTGTTCCTCAACAGAAAAAAAGTCGAAAACTCCTGGTCTAGAACTAAAGAGAGATTTATTTTATTTATTTACGAATGTTTTCTTTTCGATTTTAATTTTTTGGATAGATCTGTTTCTGATTGAAGGATACAGTATTTATTTTAAGAACGTTTATCCTAATAATTTAATATTTGCAGCAATCTTATTATCCTGAGAAGGTTTATATTATTGAAATTTTAGTTTAATAAAAGACAGGATATGTAATTACTATCTTGTAAACAAGTTATATTTTATATTGACTTATTCTCTAGTAATTTAAAAATTTTTCAATCTTAAACGTTCTTTTCTGACTCGTTGGCCAAATTATTAATTGTCAGCATTATATCTAACGAAAATATCCAGTTTTGTGAAATTCAGGTTATAGGGGCCCACAATAAAACTAAATCTATTGAATGTGATACTGAAACTTGTTCTTGATCAGGTATTCTGTATAATCATTTGCATATTAAATGCTAGTTATTTTTTTTTTCTGAAATTCTGAGAAAATCTCTTATACACACACAGAATTTATTTATTACTCGTATACTTTCAAAATTATTACTGTACTACTGTATTATACACTCTCAAAATTATTTAAACGCTAGTTATTTTTTCTCAGATGATGAGGCGCAAATTTCGCTCAAATATAAACCGACTTGAAATGAAATTCATATAAATCTGAAAATAATCAAGATTATATCACTGTTATTTCTGAAATTAATTTTTCGGGTTCATCATTTTGAGAATTATGAATGATATAATAGTTTTCCAAACTGTGGGGCGCGCAAAAATTAACAAAAATATCATTTCTTGAGATAAACAAACAAAAAATAAATTCAAACTGTTGCCAAAAAAATGAATCAGCAAAAGGGTTTTTAAATACATACAGTCAAACCTCGGTTCACGAACTTAATTCGTTGATGATGGTTGTTCGTAAACCGAAACTATTTTTCCCATAGGAATCAATGTAAAATGGATAAATCCGTTCCTGGACCCCAGATGATTGCTTATTTAAATTTTCACAACAGTACTTTGTGCACAAGTTTTTAACACAGAATCAATGGAAACCATTAAATCTATCACAAAAAAAGGTAAACACAACACTAAGCAAATCAAATAGAGACGAAACCTTAATTTAGTTTTACTCTCGTATGGAGGAGAGTTGATGGCGTGGTGAGGAAGTGAAATGTTATTGTTTAGAAGGGTGTTCTCTCTCTTTTTTTTCTGTCTCTTGGCACTGTTCGACTCTGCTTCTCACTGGGTCTCTGTCTCACTAAAAAGTTGTCCAGTGTGATTTGTTTTTGTCTATTTTAAAATGTTTCTAACGTGACACACGGCATTATGATTGAAAATGTTTATGTTGATGGCTTTCGTGTTCGTAACTCGAGACACAGTACGTCATACGAAACACTGTGTTCGGAAAATTTGTTCGTGATCCGAGGTTTGACTGTACATACTGTGTACCCAGAAACTTTCTGCTGTAGCTGTTTTTAAAGACAAAATATCGATCTGTTTTTTTTTTTTAGTTTTGATTGAAAAAGATTTGCGAGTAGCGATATCTTTAATGACACCCCGATTTGAGAGAATTTTTGTCGAAAAACGAGTCATCTATCGCATTAAATAATATGTTATATGAAACGTGTATTCTATTTTTCGTTTTTTTTTTTTTTAGTAAGATTTGTTTAAGTGTATTAAAAAATTATTACAACATAATAAATATATATCGAAAAACGAGTCACCCATCGCATTAAATAATATGTTGTATGAAACGTGTATTCTATTTTTCGTTTTTTTTAGTAAGATTTGTTTAAGTGTATTAAAAAATTATTACAACATAATAAATATATAGTTTTGTAATATTAAATTGTAAGTAGTAAGTATTTATAAAATTAGACAGCTATGAAAATGACAGGGCGTACCAATTTTTATGAAAAAAGGAGCCGCATATACAAAGTTTGGAAACCACTGAAGTAATATAATGGAAAGCGTCACATGACCGAGTCTTCGATCTGAAACGAGTTCTTCTCTTTTGGATTCATTAAATGTAGTAACAATCGATTATAATGTTCAATAGAAAATTTTGCAGAAATATTTAAATTATATAGTTAGTAAACACCTTTTCTATTATACAAACGTAAAACTTTTCGAGAAAATAAATCCATATACTGTAAATATTCTTCTCTTTGAATCGAAGTGAAAGCCACATGATTATTGATAATGTTTGTCTATGGACTAGTAGGTTATAGCGATGAAATTGTAACTATGTATATTTTAAAATCAAGATATTTCAATCATTAGTGATGAATGATTCAAAATTCTAGTGAAGAGTATAGCAAAATAATACAATGAATTTGATATTAGGTTGGTGAGGGGCTAGTTGGCTTCAGGGATTGGTTGACACGGGTGAAATAACTTGCCTTAGAATAATTGGAGAGCAACACCTGTTTAACCATATGCTTTATCATTGCTTGAATCTGCTCAGTTGTTTGCTAGTAGATATGGCTTTGGGTAGTAGTTGATTTTATTATTTTCATAAAAGATTTTTAAGAATTTATTACTTTTCTTGTATGCAGCATTTGATTAGACCAGATGAAATTTTATATCTTTCAGGCGAAAATATTGGTTATTCTATTAATTAATAAAATTATGAATCTATATAGGAAAGATTGCGATTAATTTGTTCAATATATTAACTGGGGTGATTGGCACTATGTTACTCAGGCTGGTACTTCTTTTAATGAATATAATTGATATATTCTAGTTGAATAATCAAGTAAGTCTAATATATTCCAGTTCGATAGTTTATAATAGAGAGACTTGTTATTCAGATTAATGGAAAGATCATAAAACAGTTTAATTATCCATTTCCAGTGATTTTATAATTTCCTAATAGTATTATGGATAATTATTTATTTTACTTAAATATTATACATAAAAAAATATAATTTCAGAGTAATGTTGCCAATTAACTTTGTGTGGGGGTTAGTTGGCTGTCTTTAATAATAAACACTTGGTTTGCTTTAGATCAAGGGTATCCAACCTTTTCTCTTCCTTGGTCCATATTTGAAAAAAAAATTATCTCGGGCTGCACATATAATGTACTAATTCTAACGATAACTGTTAAGCAAGTCTTCCTTGGTTCATATTTGAAAAAAATTATCTCGGGCTGCACATATAATGTACTAATTCTAACGATAACTGTTAAGCAAAAAAGTTAATAAATAATGTACAATATATGATATCCACCATGACAAATAATCAAAGATGTGACTTTTACTTTATATTCAGAAATTTTTTAAAATCATTGAATAAGTCAAGAAGTTTTAATCACTAAAATAAGAAATATTTTAGAAAATAGAAATAGGAAGATAATGAAGTTTTTATTACTTAAATACCTAACTTCAAAAAAAATCTCAATGGTTTAAGAAGTTTATGATTTTATGTTGGGCCGTGGGTTGGAGAGCTCTGCTCTAGATATATACTCTATTTTTAAATAGTCTATATACTTTTCAACTGTTGAAATATGTTGTTTAATCACCCTCAGATCAATAAAGTTGAAAAATTATGCCAACCAGTATTGATTTCTCTTATGTGGATATTCAGTATATTCTTTTTCTAAGATGATGCCAAACAAAAATTTATTCAGTTGAATTCGAATTATAATCTGAAAAATTTGCTTTGTGAAATATGCACTATTTGCTTTGTAAAATATGCACTATTTTGCTTTCTGACAAGAACCATTATCTTCCCTTACGATATCTTCATAATTTGAAACAAGATTTGATGATTCTCACAGATATATGCTATATAGTTTATTCAAACGTTTGCAAAAGAGGAAAATAATAAGAACGATTGCTCTTATTATTTCTTTTGCAAATGTTAATAAAAAGTTTTATTTGTTTTAGTTATCTTTATAAGTATTTTAAATTTTAATTAACAAATAATAAATTCTTATTGTACATAATTTACAAAAATACTATGGTGTGATCTATGTTTATATTGCTATAATACTTTTTACTCTACTACTGTATCATATTCATCTACTTCATCTATAGTATTATTTGCTATAATACTTTTTACTGTGTTTTTTTAAGAATTACATACTGATGAGTGTATACTCTCAAAAAACCAAAAAATAGACGATATTCTGAAATTATTTTTAAAATATGAATGATACGCAAATTTTAGTGAAGTGAGAGTCAATAAGCAAAATTATTAAAAAAAAAAAAATCGCAAATTATAACATATCCTCAACTTTACGAGTTTTCAGCAGGTGTTACTGTTAGAGTTGTTACAAGTGGCAATTTTGGTAGTTTTTTTTAATAGATTTTTGACGCAACGTTAGAATAGTAACTAAGTTGAAAGATACAGAAGCCAGAAAGCAAATTATAAAGTTTTTTTAATACTAGATCTTCACTATGAAAAACTACTACGCAGTGGTTGTTTACGTGACTATAATTCAGATTTGACGCGATTCTGTAATCAGAAATAATTCATGTAAACAACTTTTCACGAAAAAACAACTTGCCATCATTAGATCGAGTGATTATAAATTAATCATATGATTGGGCGCGTATAAAAATTATACTGTGTATAGTTACATAGACTTCGATCAGCTGTTTTGATTAACAATACTGAATTTTTAACTATATACTAATCGCGTATTATAAATGAAGTCACAATTACCTTAGGAAATCTTTTAAAATAACCTCTTACACTCGTGCTTACACCTGTGGATAAAAAACAAAAGTAATGTAGCAAATCTACTTGCATATATCGAGATGTATATCGATATACTAGCATCGGTATGCTAATGAAACACGAGTGAAGAAGTAGTAGTTTTGACATTTCCATCCAGCTACTGTCTCAACCATTAATTGGTGGCTTCACTTCTTTACTTGATAAGCAACTACTTCAGTATTCATCATTATTCGTAACTACTATCTAGTTCCGGACGATTGGAACGTGAAGAGCATATCATTTTATTTACATTAATGGGTCCTGAATATTTTTTATTTTTATTTTTTAATTTAGATCATTAGCAGAGTTAATATATAATCTCTTGTTTTTAATAGTGAAGTTGTCGAAAATATTTTTTTTTCATCGATTTGTCATCGATATGCAGTATAATGAGATTTTTATTCGTTAGTGAGTAAAAAATGAAGGCAAAACAGGAATGATTTCTTGCACTAAACTTTATCAAAACATTTCATCATTTGTACTAAGAATTTCAGACAAATGATGTATTTTATGATCTTTGCTAAAACATGAATCTGAATTTACAATGACTACTTGAATATAAAACTTTTTATAATGTATACTGTATACTAAATTATTGTTAAAATATATATTAATCTAATTAATTAGTCTATATTCAAATATACAATATTTTACAATTAAACAAAAGTATTGCTTAGATCTATACAAAACTTGCACTTTTAACTAAATTCAAGTATCTACTGTAAATAATTGATCATCAACTATACATTCTCTATAGTGGATATGCAGTAATTATCTATTTTATCAGATATATCGATACTCAGGACTAAGATTTCTAAGTAATCATGAAAGATCTAAATTTATGTATGATAATATAAGCCATTTACAAAATGTTTTCAAACTATATAGATCCAATTATGTTCCACAATCTACTACTAAATAGCGAAACCCAATTTTTTACTGTGTCTACCATTCTTAATTTTATTCAGAAGTTGAGTATCCATTAAAGACTATTAAACACCCACGCTGAAGATTGCATTTAATAAACATTCTACCGAAGTACCTGCTGCATTTAATAAACATCCTTACACGAGATTGTTGGACCAAGCCCATGTTCTTACTTAATTATCTTTTATCTATATAGATCTGCTGCTGCTGCTACTATATATACAGTATAGTACTTGAGTATCTCTGCTGCTGCTTTACGAAAGTATACAAAATAGAATATCTGTTGCTGCACTCTTACTATTTATACAGTATAATATTTGAGTATCTCAGCTGCTGCTGCTAATTTACTAAAGTATATAGCAGGAGTGGACAAACCGCGTCTCGCGAGCCACATGCAGCTCTTTGGTACCTTCAGTGTGGCTCCATACCATGAAAGTCAATAGTAAATATGAAGCAAATACTTATTTAAGTTAAACAAATTACGGTAAAATCTGTCAAGTTGGACACCTCTTATGTTGAACGACTTTTCCTAGAACTGGACAAAAGCTTATATTTTACTATATGCCCAAACCTCTCTATCTTGTATCTTGAACAACTGTTTGTAATAAGATGGACACTTATTGATTTTATGAGTATCTCTGCTGCTGCTGCTTTACGAAAGTATAATGTATAGAATATCTGCTGCTGCTACTATGTATACAGTACAATACTTGAGTATCGCTGCTGTCACCTATGTGGCTCGTAGTGACATAAAGTTTGGCCACCTCTGGTATATAGTATAGAATTTCTCTTGCTGCTACTGCTACTATGTATACAGTATAATATTTGAGTATCTCAGTTGCTGCTGCTATGATATATACTGCATAGTACTTATGAGTATCTCTGCTGCTGCTTTACGAAAGTATAACGTATAGAATATCTGCTGCTGCTACTATGTATACAGTACAATACTTGAGTATCACTGCTGCTGCTGCTTTACGAAAGTATACAGTATAGAATATCTGCTGCTGCTATTACTATAAACTGTATACTTAAATATCTGTTACTGCTGTTAGTATATTGAAACACCTACCTTATTTCTTGATATATATTCTTTTTATAAGCATACTATAGAAATATCTAAGTAATATATTCTTTCATCGTACTATATCAAACGAATTTTGATGGATACGAGAATTTCAGTATATGCAGTTTATAAAAATATGCAATATACAAAAATCTGATCTCTCTCATAAATTATAACTGTTTAAAAGTAGTTTGAATTTTGCATTTTGTCTATCAAACTAGAATATTTTTTTGGTAGAGGAGCATTAATACTTCAAAGAGATGTCATTAACCTCATACTAAAAGAAATTTGAACTACTGCTGCTGCTGCTTTACGAAAGTATACAGTATAGAATATCTGCTGCTGCTATTACTATAAACTGTATACTTAAATATCTGTTACTGCTGTTAGTATATTGAAACACCTACCTTATTTCTTGATATATATTCTTTTTATAAGCATACTATAGAAATATCTAAGTAATATATTCTTTCATCGTACTATATCAAACGAATTTTGATGGATACGAGAATTTCAGTATATGCAGTTTATAAAAATATGCAATATACAAAAATCTGATCTCTCTCATAAATTATAACTGTTTAAAAGTAGTTTGAATTTTGCATTTTGTCTATCAAACTAGAATATTTTTTTGTCTATCAAACTAGAATATTTTAAACTAGGAAACTAGAAGAGGAGCATTAATACTTCAAAGAGATGTCATTAACCTCATACTAAAAGAAATTTGAACTTCACACTAAAGTAAATGACTATATTTGTAATCCACTTTATAACGAATTAATCATAACTCGTCTCAATACTTATTCATTCGCCACAATCGATTACAGGTGCATTAAAACTTCAAATATATTTCAAACATCCAACGAATGACATTAATGATGATATATTTATATATTAATCCCATCAATATTACTCACTGTAACCATAACATCCACAATTTGTACTTATTTAATTGCATAACTGAAACGTGATATTCTTATTAATGAAAGTAACAATTCTTGAACTTAGGAAAATAATAGCCTCGACTTTAAGTGGGGTAATCGATATTACGATTAATATCGATTTTTTTTTAGTACCTTATCAATTATCGCGCTTGGCGGACGAAGTCTTGTAGTCATTTCAATAAAATTTGACATACAAAAAGCCACAAATGCTTTCATCAGCTTGCCAGATTTTCATCAGACTCGAATAATTATTTAATATTCTGTAAGATTAAAAATGTAAGAAAATAGCGAATGTATAATATATAATTAATATTTTTAGTAATAAATCTTCAACTTAGAGCTGGTATAAAAATATAGTATTTAAACTTTAATGTTTAAGTTCCAGAATGTTCACTGGTATCAAAAGAAAAGATGTACAAATGAGCAAGATCCTGTTTATGTTCATGAGACGATTTCCTCAGCGAATACTCGTTCTACTCATTGATCAAAGTCAGTAAAGTTGAACTTACTATCGCCAGAAGGCAGACTATCCGGGGGAAAAAAAAACAAAATGCTATTATTTTCTACTAATTAGACAAACTATAAAATATAAATTTCTTAATTTTATAATAATAATTACATATTTATTCATTAAACTTTCGAATATCTCTTTTTTCCTCTTCCTGTGCAGAGAAGTTAAAGTGCAAAAGTGAAAATTTTCTTATATTTTACCTGGAAGAAGCAGCTAACGAACTATGATCTTTTTTGAAACAGGAAATGTCCAAAGTAGACTTGATTGCAGTTATCTAACCGAAACATCCATTGTTTTCTAAATTTTGTTTATACAAGAAAGGAATCTGGTATGGAATTGATTTAAGAATGTGTATGTGTGTGTGTGAATAGATTCCGTTCTCACGGAAAAAAATATCTGCTTCAATTAAGTGTACTAACGGAAAAGTAATAGGTTTGAATTAAAAAAGTCTGCAAAAAGTGATTGTAGTATTGCATTGTTATCGAAGGCAATAGTTGAAAAAATTCTTTGTACAAATTTTAGCCTTAATTTAAGTATAAATTATACTTTTGTAACTTTACAGTGTGTTATTAAAGCATTTCAGTTATTGAACCAAATATTATTTCTATTTTATTAATAGTTAATCTAGTATTAATTATCTTATTACATTAATTTATACTACAATATAACTAATAATATATTTTATATGACTCTATATACTATTTTCAACCCTCTGATATCTCTACTCAATGTTTACATGCATTTAAAGATCCCAACAATGTATTTTTTATAAAAACAAACATATTTTTAATAAAATATGTTTGTGAACAATCTTCTAGCTACGTTTTTACGTAAGCATAATGATACTTCTAACAGATCTTTTCATTGACAACATAAGGTCGTCCATGAAAATGAAATGTATAGATGAAAACAAGGGTTCCATTGACGTGACATGTAAGCATAATGATACTTCTAACAGACCTTTTCATTGACAACATATAAGGTCGTCCATGAAAATGAAATGTATAGATGAAAACAAGGGTTCCATTGACGTGACAGTTATGTTACAATAAAGCAACAGACGTCCCGGATTATCTGGGACAGTCCCGGTTTTGTAGTCTTCATCCACACTTGAATAAATGTCCCGGTTTTGAATATAATGTCTCGGATTGTCCTGTTTTTTACTTATAAATGAATAGTTCACATTAAAAAATTTAAAAAAAAAGATTAACTGGATTTAATTTCAAAAAATTAGCTTCTGAAGAATTCTCCTTCCCAACTTTTACTATACGTAGAATATGGTCACCCTGAATATTATAACCAATGTGGATGGATCAATCTGAAGAAAAAGTAATAATAGTAAAAGATATTGTTTTGTTAATTTTCTCTTCCTGCTTTCATTTTGCAAATTTTTTAATAATTTACTTTTTCATTGTGTTTTTTTTTATTTTGGCCAACCCTATACCCCCTACGCCCCAATAACTAGAGCGTCCCGGGTTAAAGTTCAGAAAATCTGTTCACTTTAGTTACAAGCATTAACGCTTAGAATTTTTGATACAGGTTACCACAGAGGTCAAACAATGGATTCTTTTAACCTTCTTTTCGAATGTTAACCTCGAAATAGTCTTAATCACTGTTTTAAGAAATGTTTTACAAACGAATAATTTTTTTAAACTGGTATTGGTGCACCTTGCAATTTTTTTGTGATAACTGTCAAAAAATTTTCTAACATAAGTTATTCTCGAATTCGAGTTAGTCCTGTTATATACATTATCAGGGGTAACTCTAACTTTCTGGGTCTCTGATAATTGAAGAATTTCGGGACCTTTTTTTATAAAATTTTTAAATAATTAGTTAAAAAAATATACTTATACATGAAACAGTGTTGTGTTTTGGAGCTTTGGGCTCAAGCTTTATTAGCTCTTATAAACATCCGCCACTGCACATTATTTAAAAGACCATACTTCAATAGCATTGTAAGCATGAACAAATTCTAACTTGAACTCGTTGAACTTGATCAATTTTTTTTGATCTCGTAAAAGTTATTGAATTTCGAACTTTATAGATTAATATAAAAGAATTGTATGATTCAAATTTATACCCAAGTACATCAGTACCAGTTAATAATTAAACTTAAATTTTTCTTAATAGTTATTTAAGAAGTATTTGAAGCTAATATTCGAAAGGAAGGCTAACGAGTTCACCTGTTTGGCCTCTGTTAAGTTTATTTGACAAGTCCTTATGAGGAATATCAAAAATTCTAAGTATAATGCTTGTAAATCAAGTGTCATGTCAGTGGAACACTTGTTTTTGTCTATGCATTTTATTCCAAGCGACATAAGATTTGTCCATATAAAAGAATATGTTAGAAGCAATATTATGTCAGTTGAAACCACAGCAAGAAGTTTGTTCACAAATATGTTAAAAATATATATAATGTTGATATCTTTATTATTTTTAATTACATACTGCATAAAAATCTTTTTATATTCTTATGCAGCGAAAGCTTTAAACTCGAACTGGATAAAATAAATTGAATTCGAAAATATTTTAACAGAGTTCACAGCCAATATATTACTATATTATACAGGAATCCCTCATATAACACGGTAGATAAGTTTCTAAAAAACATCGATTTCCCAATGATTGCATTTTATGTCTGTATTGTGTGTCCATAGTGTGGATTTATAAAAATGTTTTGTGTAGAATAAACGTAATTTTGTAAATGTGTTAAGTAAAAACTGTATTTAGAAGTACCGTGTTATAGGATGATAGTTAAGCTAAATTATGGGCAAGAGAATAACATCTTGAGGTGGATTAGCAGTTTATTTATACTCTCATATTAAGAAAAAAATCTAAAAAATGTCTTTTTATATGCGTTTCTTCTTAAATTAGTCAGATATTTTTAGCAATTATTTGATTTATTAAACTCTCATAATAAGAAAAAAATCTAAGTCTTTTTATATGCGTTTCTTCTTAAATTAGTCAGATATTTTTAGCAATTATTTGATTTAATTTAACAATAAATGGTATATAAGATAAGGTAATTCTTGTAGAGCGACTTTATTAAAAGAAACTTGACTATTAAATGGTTTGCCCTCACTTGCAAAGAAGAGTCCGAGTTCTTGACTGCTTATTTTCTGGCTGAACTCTTACCCGCATCTTAAGTGACGAAGATGGATGAACAACAACAAATGCGCTTTCTTTTATTGCCTGCTGTGAGTTTTTTCTTTTATCGTTTTCGTCGTTCATCCCTAACAAATTAAAATTATAAAAAAAAATGGGAAGTTTAGCGCAGGTAATGCTCTCAATTTATTCTGGCAAGAAAGATCTGCTTAGTTTGGAAAGGAAGAACTGAATGCGAACTATAAGATGACTCACGCATATTTTCTACAGTCTACTGGTTGATTTCTTTATCATCCATCATCTAAACAGCAGTTCTGTCGAGATTACAAATACCAATTTCGCAGAATCTTGTTTCTAGATTCCTCTCAACTTGTAGTTGCTATCCCCAAAGAAACATACTGTAGAAAAATACACTGTTTTATTAATATTTACATGTAGACAAACATATTTTTCATATGAAATAACATCATAATTGCGAGTTTTGTCAAATATTTACTGCATTCACCAGAAATATCGATTTTTTTGTCTGTTGATGTAGTACAAGTTTCTTTTAAAAGTCATTCTTCTTCTCTTTCTGTTCACTTAGTTGGCTTCTTGCTTTATTAATACGTTTCGAGTGCATAAAAGATAAGTTTCGTAAACAAATTATTGATTAAAATTACGTATATACTCCGTCAAAAGTTAATTGAAAGTGTAATCCATCACTTATAGCCTAAAGCGCATTCCTTAAAAAGATAGAAGCTCTATAAAATTAATTTTGTCTCGACTCTGTCAATCATTTCATTGTCCATCATGGACGTAATTGACGAACTGTCAAAAAATGACTCCCATGTAGGTTTACCAACTATTAAAAAAAGATGCAGAGTAACACAATTAATTACTAACCTCGAAATTTATGCTCAGAGCCCTTCTAATTATGTGTTGTACTGTATAAGTGTTTCTTCGCAAGTTATATCCGATGATACTTATTAACTGAAGCATTTATACTTGTAACTCAATATTATATAATTTAGTTCGTAAGTTCTTGAAAGATTTTCTGTTACGTAAACCAAAAAACATTGCATGGCACATGTTTGTACCTGAAAATCTTCGTTTTATCATGTGTAAACATCTAGAATTATACGTAAAATTTGATCCTCAAGGCTCTGCTTATATCATATTGAGAGCTGAAGGCGCTGTTTCTTTTATAATTAGACTTTATTTATTCTACGCGCAGACCTTGACGGGCCTGGTTCTTCTCGCCTCGCAATCTAAAATGTCGATCTCAAGGCCTTTTATTAGTTTTTAAGGCCTTTATAATATCTAATCATTCTACCAGTGGTCGTATTATATGCCGACCTTTCTACAATCTTTGGTATGGCGGCAGAAATTATCGACTTTGAGAAAGTGCATCACGTAGCAGGATGATAGATGAAGGGGGGAAAAGCACGTGATTTCACGGCCCGTCACCCACATCGGTAAAAGTTTCAACTAAGTGTGCATTATTTACCATTTGGCCACGTTTACCAGTGCAATTTTCTTAGTTTCACCGGATGTTGTCTCTTGTGCAGACGTTAAAAAATACCCCAGGCAAGAAAAAAAAAGCGCGAGTAGAGGTACAGATGCAGTCAGCAGATGATTACTGCCACTTGTCTGGTTTGATCCGAGGCGTTCACCTGCTGATAATTAAAAAAAAAACGAAGAAAAATCGATAAGATCGTCTTTTCCCCTTTATCTTACCTTAAACAATTTAAATGCTTCTAAAATCGAAATCAAAGAGGCGCATCAGTCGAAGTAAAAAGTCTGATTAAGTGTTTGTCATGTAACTTTTTCATATCTCCTTTTTAGTGATACTCTGCGAATGTCTTGGTGTAAAAGAAAGGTAATTTTCATAATGGAGAGTAGTAGTTTATACCATAATTCCATAAACAACACGTAAGATATCTTTATTACGATGGCAGAAACATATCAGGAGTTATAAATGAAAAATCTGATGCCATAGCAGAAGCCATAACTCCGCTACAGTAATCTACTAGAGTTATTTTGCTGCTGTTTGCCATTTATGAGAGCGAACTTGCTTATGTCTTCCAATCTCTTTTATTTACAGTGGAAACATAATACTGTATTTGGGCCTCTCCCGCTTTGCTAACTTATCTCTTTGGTAAGTTCATAATATAACCACTGTTAGTGTGATTAGATACTATAAAGGCCTTAAAAGCTAATAAAAGCTTTGAGATTGAAATTTTAGATTGCAAGGCGAGAAGAACAAGGCCTCAAAGATGTGCGTGTAGAATAAATAGTCTAATTATAAAAGAAACAGCGCTTTAGAGTTTCAAAGCCTTGAGGATCAAATTTTAGTGTAATTCTAGATGTGTACATATGATAAAACAAAGGTTTTCAGGTACAAACATGAACAATGTTTTTTCGAGAACTTACAACTAAATTAGATGATGATAATATTTTTAACTTGTACAGATTATCCAATGAAAACAGCTAATGTGTAGAAAATATAAGCTAAGAATAATACTAAAAAATAGGATATTTTGTTAAAATTTAGATTCATCTTTGATTGACGTTATTGCTTTTTATAAATCATCAACCAAGTGCATCAAAAATTGTAGCAAATATCCTAATTTTTTAGTATTATACTCGGCTTACTTTTTACATTTTTAACGTTTTTGATTGGAAATAATTTATTTTTTAGATGAAAATAATTTTTTCCTGATAGAAACATTCTAACAATATGTTAATACATCATGAAATACTCTTTTTAATCTGACTGAATCGGAATTTTTAGGAAACATTAAGTAAAATAATAAACATATATCAGATATGGTCAAAATTGGTTGAGCGATACGACCTGAAGAAGAGTTCATGATGAAAGAACTTTCTACTCCCTTCGTTTCGGCCCCATTGTGCTGAATTTTTCAAAAAGTCTTAAATAACATAAGGGACTTTTATATTTCAGAATGGATTGAAATCGGTTGAACGATGTGAGGTGTAGAGACATTTAAGAGAAGACCTTTTCCACATCTTTTAATTTTAGCCCAGTTAGGACAAAATATGCTTATACTGTATTGCAATTTGTATAAGCATATTATATGCTTATACAAATTGCAGTATTTTCAAGTATGCTTATACTATGCTACAATTTACTGTATAATCATATAGCTAAATTAAATTTGAAAATTTAATTTAGCTATGATATGCTTATACAATATTCTAAATTTGGTCAAAATCAGTTAAGTAATGCTAGCTCCTATATAGATGTATTTATGAAAAAGGATCACCATTTCCCCCTTTATTTTGATCCGATTGTGCTGCAATTTTCAAGGGACTCCAAGTTGTCTAAGAAATAATTATATTCCGAATTTTATCGATATGGATTGAACGATGCGACCTATAAAAGGTCTATGGAGGAGGAAATAAACAATCCTTTTCTGCCGATTTTGCATTTTTAAACTGCTCTATTTTTTTTCTAAATTGGAGTTGAAGCTTCAAATTTGGAATTCGGTGTCCTATTTAATACTTTCCCCGAATATAATTGTCAGATTAATAATATCTAACTTAGAGTGAAAATTACAGCGAATTGAATTTTTACTGTAGTGATTCCTGTAATAAATCAGTGACTACTCTGCTAGGATGAGTTACTACCCCTCTTGATAGTTTTAGAAAAGAAGCATGTGAGTGAATCTTAAACTTTATAATAAAATTTGTAGGATTCATTTTAGATCGAAATAAAAAAAAGTTTAGCTTAGTTATCTTTTGTCGTTCGCTTAGACAAAGATTTTAAACATAAAATGGAAGACCTGCAGAGTAAGTTGGGAGAATATGGTCAAAGCAAACACTTTTAAAATAATAATTTCTTTTAAAAGTGTTTGCTTTCATCTGATTCGTGACAGAATAAACTGTGGTCATTAAAGTAATAAAAAATAGCAGTCAAAAGATATTAAAAAAAATGTGTGTGTCACGTTATCCAAAGTGTCTGATAATATGGAAACAGTTCAAGATTAATAAGCTGTAACATTCAAAATAAATATAGAAATGGTTAATATTTGATAGACAGAGCAAAATAGGAGACCAGAGTAAGTTGGGAGAATATGGTCAAAGCAAACACTTTTAAAATAATAATTTCTTTTAAAAGTGTTTGCTTTCATCTGATTCGTGACAGAATAAACTGTGGTCATTAAAGTAATAAAAAATAGGAGTCAAAAGATATTAAAAAAAATGTGTGTGTCACGTTATCCAAAGTGTCTGATAATATGGAAACAGTTCAAGATTAATAAGCTGTAACATTCAAAATAAATATAGAAATGGTTAATATTTGATAGACAGAGCAAAATAATCCCCATAATATATGTGAATTTCATTTAAATAGGAAATATTTATGCTATCTGTAAAGAAAATGTGACTTTTATTTTTGTTACTACAGTAATATTGATCCAATGTTGATCATTTTTAATAGACTTCGATCTACCACGGGTTCCAATGATATATGTGAATTTTTTTTCCTGTTATAATTTCGGACAGGTATCCGAACAGACATCGGGCAAATAGTCTGACCAATCTGATTCATATACTCTATTATTCTATTTTGAAATGAAAGGGGTGAAAAAAAACAAGTATTAAATAATTTAACGAAATACTGTAGAATCCCTTTTATCTAGTCTCGCTTTAACCTGCCATATTTTTGTTGTGTTGTGGGAATAAATAAAACGAAAAAAAAAATATGTCATTCAGAAAGAGAGAAAATGCGATATCGAATAGCAAGATAATTCAGCTGCTACTTAAATAATTCCTAACAAAAATTGGCGTGATTTTTGTTTCAATAAACGAATTTAAATCATAATAGCAAATAAATATTACAGATTTTTTTAATCTAAGTAAGAGTTTCTTAGATAAAATTTATAGGTTACAAATTAAATATATATATATATATATTCATATATCGAAATTCTCCATATATCAAAGTTTTCTGTTAATATATTGTATATTTTTTTTAATTTGATTTACAAGATTTTCAACCTATAAATGATATTTTGCGTGTGTTTACAGATAAACCGGCCATTAGTTTATCCAACCTCAGGTCCGGTCCTCTATGGCACTCTGTTATCCGACCTGAGGGCCGGTTAACAGAGAGTGTACTTATGAAGTAAAATGCCATCCGAAGTATTATCCCATTCTTCATGTGGCTATTATCCAAAATCCTATGGGACTCTGTTATCCGACTTGAGGGCCGGTTAACAGAGAGTCTACTTATGAAGTAAAATGCCATCCGAAGTATTATCCCATTTTTCATGCGGCTATTATCTCAAAATCAATCGAACTGCCAAAATTTAAATTTATAACCAACACGAAACGTGTAATGGCATCATTCGAGCTTCAAAATGATTACCAGATCTATGCAGTCGATGACATATATCCAAATCCATCTTTCCAAATTTGATTTTGAAATCAATTAAAAAATAATGAAAATTTTTCAGTCATGTAGTTAGCTGTCACCTGGTTTTAAGCAAAAATCAGTAGATAATAGCGAAGAAATTGTTGTCAACTTCATTCACTTCTGACATCAACTGATAGCATGCGCATGCGCAAAACTCACTAAATTGTGCATTATGTGTATCCGGTATATTATTGATTGCGGCATATTCCCCGATTTATTCTATAAAAATAATTAATATGCGAAGTGTTTAAATTATGTGCTGTTAAATATCACGTGCGTTATGTTGTCAAAGTATAGACACAAAATGAAATTACATCAACTATATTTATATACTTTTGACGATGTTTTTCAACGTCTTTCATACTTTGACGTATTCTGTTTTTCAAAATGTTTGAATAATAAATGAGTAAATATCCAGTGATCTTTTTAAATGATAAAACTATACAGATGTATAAGTATACCGAAAAATTATATACAGATGAAGAAAACTTCATTGCAAAGTTTTGTGTACTGACAGGAGGCATCGAAACAAGTCGAAAATGTCAAATGAACATATGGTCTAAATGGCACCGTTTTCGAATTAAGAATCTTTAAATTTAGCCAATCACAATCCAACATGCGAAGAACTAGCCAATCACAATCGAACACGAGAAGGCGGAGAAGCGTGTTGCCATGCGTTGTGTCGCTCTCGATTATGATTGGCTCGAAAACGATAGCATTTAGACTGTTTATTTGACATTTTTGACTTGTTTCGATGCCCTCTATCAGTACAGAAAGGGCGCGTTCCAAACCTCAACAGTAAGTCATCAGTGATTCGAGGTTCAATATGACCATTCACTTGTCAGATATTCCAAGAACTGCATGCGGCGCACGACATCTTCCACGGCGACGCGCAATACTTCGGCGTTGAAGATGTCGTGCGTCGCATGCAGTTCTTGGAACATTCCGGTCATTATTCGTTCTGGATTTTAAGTTAGAGATATCAATATTAAGCAAACATTTAATTTTAATTAACTAAAATATACATAATTCATATTTGAAAAAACTCGAAAATGGCACTATTTTCGAATTATAACCCTTTAAATCTAGCCAATCACCATCGAATGCACACAAAGAGTCATAACGCATCGCATTGTGTCGCTCTCTTACTTACTATCGAGTTAAGGCTGGGTCTCACAGGCGTAAAACGCGATGTAAATACGTCGGCGTATCGAAGATGATGATGTCACTTCCTGTATATTGCTAGATGCTGCATCGTTACGTCGGAGACGACTTTTCTTCAACTTTATGCGCTGCGCCAAGAGTACGTTGGCCATTCGTCCAATCAGAAGAGAGATTGTTTTATTTCGGAATTCAATGTTGTGTGTAGAGGATTATATGCGTTCAATAATGAAGCATTTCTGGAAGAAATGAGAAAATATCGATTCTTTTACGAGATACTTATATGCGTTCAATAATGAAGCATTTCTGGAAGAAATGAGAAAATATCGATTCTTTTACGATAAAAAAAAAATGTCGATGATGATGATGAGCTATCCATATTGAATCAGCTAACTTCAAATGATATCACAGTAATTAGCCTTCGATGATGATTATGAGCTATCCATGTTGAATCAGCTAACTTCAAATGATATCACAGTAATTAGCCAATAGCTAAACGATGTCGTTTATTTACGTCGCGTCGTACGCTTTCGGTCTGAACATCGTTACGCTCGACGTTTCGTGCGCGACGCATTTACGTCAGCGTACTGACGTCGCGTTTTACGGCTGTGAGACCCAGCCTTTAGTCATCAGTGATTAGTCTCTGACGTCATAAATAAACTCAACATCAGCTTGTTTCTGTTTGACGACGATGATGATTTGTTACACTCTAACTTTTAAAATTTTAAAATCTAGCAGGAACTACTTTTTCTGCGACGTTAGAAAACGGTATTAAACCGATGCTAAAAATGATAATGATGAGCTATCCATATTGAATCAGCTAACTTCAAATGATATCACAGTAATTAGCCAATTGCTAAACGATGTCATTTATTTACCTCGCATCGTACGCTTTCGATCTGAACATCAGTATACTCGACGTTTCGTGCGCGACGCGTTTACGTCAGAGTACTGACGTCGCATTTACGACTGTGAGACCCAACCTTTAATAAGAAGGCGAGCGACGCAATGCGATGCGTTGTGACGCTTTGTGTATTCGATGGTGATTGGCTAACTTTAAAGGGTTATATAACTCGAAAACGGTGCCATTTAGACCATATATTCATTAGACATTTTCGACTTGTTTCGAGGTCCCTTATCAATACACAAAATTTTACGACGAAGTTTTTCTTTACCCTGTATATTCTATAGTAAAAGAACTATGTAGACGTCTCGCTATTATTGACATCTATTATTTATTTTATTTACATGAAGATTTCAGTGTTTAAAGATACAGTAAGATTCCGCTTAACGCTGTTTCGATATAACGCGGTTTCTTTCGAATTCTATATTTTTACTGATGCACTTTTGCGCGGTTTTTCAAACCGTTTTACTTTCATAAATCCGAAATCGCACGAATTTGTTGCTTTGATACTCCTTTGCCGTCTCGCAGTGGCAAAGGAGTAAGTAATGTACAGTACAGTAAGTAATGTACACTGCACTGATCAGTGCAGTACATTAAAATATTAGGTAATTATTCGTATTATGATATCCCTGTTGTCATTTTTTCTGAATCTACCACTAGGCTGAAAGATAAGAAATTAATGGATCATCATAATGAAATGACGACAGCGTTGAGTGTCACCCAACGTTACGTCGTGATTACGTAAGATCGACTTTGCATAAGTATCCTAATACATTGTAACTTAACTACTGTATATAACTATACAGGATGAAGAAAAACTTCGTCGTAAAATTTTGTGTATTGATAGGGGACTTCAAAACAAGTCGAAAATGTCTAATGAACATATGGTTTAAATGGCATCGTTTTCGAGTGATAACCCTTTAAAACTAGCCAATCACCATCGAGTACACAAAGCGTCACGATGGTCGCGTTGCCAAGACGCGTCACATTGCGTCGTTCTACTTATTACCGGGTAGTAAGAAGACGAGCGACGCGTTTTGGTCGACTCCGACTCCACCTTTTAAAAAAATCCGACTCCGACTCCCTAAAATTTGTAAGATCTGAATTTATTCTTATTTGTAAAAAATCAGTTGCTGATGATGGCTTAATTAAGCCAAAAGTTCTACAGTAATAAATTTAAATTTTGTGTTGTTTTTTCACTTGATTGAGCTGTTGAATTTTTATTAGTTATATTTATTGGCTGTGATGGGCTCTACAAGTAGCCACTGCCAGAAAAGTATATCCCTTGTGCGATATAGCAACTTAATTATACTAACTTAACCTAACCTGAAAATAAAATGGTATGGTTTTATATAGAAAAGTTTGTAATTCAAACGATTGCAACTCAAGAAATGTCTCTAACATATATATTTACCTAATTTTTCAATCATTCACTATTACTATTTTTTATGATATTACATATTAATTTAATGATGATTTTTTTTTAAGATTGATGAAAAAGAAGAACAAATTAAAGAGTTCAAAAAAGAATTAAAGAAGGCTAAGCAAGCATATAAAGATTCTAATGCCAGCAAAGACAAAGTGTAAGCTAGATTTAATAATTATTTTTGTTTAAATAAAAAAAATTTTTTCAATGTTTATAAGATAATATATATTTTAGTGTCTATGAAAAGAAGAAGAAGAGGTTTCAGCAGTTACAAGAACAGTTGAACAAACTGGAACTACAAGCTACTGATAAAGAAGAGAACAAACAAATAGCATTAGGAACATCAAAATTAAATTATCTCGATCCCAGAATTTCAGTAGCTTGGTTAGTAATTTTTTATTTACAGTATTAAACTTTTTTTAAATGCATTATTAACAAATTTTTTCCTTTTATAGGTGCAAAAAATGGAATGTACCTATAGAGAAGATATATAATCGCACACAAAGGGACAAATTTCGATGGGCTATTGAAATGGCTGGACCAGATTTTGTATTCTAATGGGGAAAAATTTTTTAATAAAGGAAATTTCATGGTGTAACTTCATATTTAGAAACTGTAGACAAAAGTCAGATTTTAGTAAATGGGTAGTATTCACCCAACAAATTTACTTGGTCCATATGTAAATGTATCACTGCTACTTCACAGGAATCTCCACCCAGTGAATTGTATGCGTGTTGGAGTGCATGATAAGAGAACATATATAAACAATAATTTACTTTGTTTTAAAAATGGTTTCAGAACAGATTATAAAAATTTGTTATCCATTAGTACTCATATATTGCATTTCCATTTTATGAAATGCATGAAAAATGCATCACAGAAAAAAAAATGATGATTTTTTTGGTGTTTACAGAAACACCTTGGACCAGAAACTGACTATTAGCATGCAGTTCAAAAGTGGCCAAAATGCATATTTTTATTTCTCCATTCATTGTGTCAAGGCATAGCCTCGCAAATAAGGAATAATAAGGGCTGTAAGCTGTGATCTCGGCAAGTCTATGGCCTTGTTGATGATAATTGTGGTTTTAATTGACTTGAAACTCTAAAGCAAGTCACTTTCCCATGTAGTATATTAATAATTCATATAAAAAATTGAGTGCATGTGAATGTATTTTGATTAAACTCATTCTAAAGAATGTGATGTATTTCATATGTCAACATAAAATTGCACTTTTATCGGAGATGAAATTTCTGGTTACTGACAGAGTGGCTATATATAAATATATATATATAATTAAGCAGTAAGGCACAATCAAATGTACAGTTCAAATGTCATTCATGTTGGAAATCAGACCGTATCAATATTTATGTTGGTTCTTGCTTCCTTTTTTTGTGGCAAAAGATTCCCACTTGTGATCTTATTTAAGTATGCAGAGAGACATGACAGAATCACAAACTCGTTTGCCTTCCGCATCCATTAATTTCAAATCAGCTTTCATCATTTGCCCAGATGAAGATTTATTATCAAATTTTTTTCTCCTTCAGACATCTTTCTTATACAATATATTGTAATTAGGTTAGTAAATGTTGAACAGTTATGGAAACAATGTGTGGATGGGAATTTACAATGTTTCAATGGGTATGGATGGTTCAACTTTTAATATGTTAAACTTAGTGAATCTCCATCTATTGTTGTTCTTGTAAATCGTGGCAGAGGTGGAAGGGAAAGTGTCATTTGTTATTGGTTGTGACGTTAACTGAAATGACCAAGTGTCCACCAAATTCACTAGTGTTGTATTATATTTGTTTTTTTAAAGGCAGTGTTACAATTTTGTAGAAAACGTTGTAATTTAGTATCCTAAAAGCCTTTGTTTGTCCAATTTTCCAGTCTGCTGCCTCTGTACATGCTGCACTTTTTCAAATAAATGAAATATCAAAACTTTGTGTAAAAGGAGCGTGATTATTTCTGACTAAAAAGAAAACACACTGTTGTATAGTGCGAGTTTTGTTTGTTTTTTTTTTTTTAATTAGCAAAAAAAATGCAAAAATGATGAAAATTTAACTTCTGTAAATGGATATTATACTTTTCTATGCAGTGATGATCATAAAAAAATGAACTGCTTTGATTGTAAATGTATTCAATTATCAAGATATTTATCGGAAATATAAATGAATTTCTATTTATAATAGATTTTTGTTATGATATTTTCATGTCTTAAATTCAAAATTAATTGGTCAGGTTATTGGTGATTGATTTACATGTTACTTAATGTTAGCCAATCCTAAAGAATGTAAAAATTTATAATGAAAATCAATAACTTATTTATATGAAACTCTGACAAATAAAAAAAAGTTTTTTTAACCATGTACAATTTGTTAATACTTTATATTACCTCATTTTTAATAATTATAAAATCATAGTAATGCATATCAACATTTTATAATTTTTTAACTGCTTGTAATTAAAAAACTAAGTTTATGACTTAGTTTTTAAATTCTTATGTGAATTTTTTACATTGTAATATATAACTTTAACCAAATTCTTTATAAGAATTTCTAATAAAAAGTAAATTATTCAGTTAATTCTCTTCAAATATTTGTATTTAATCGCTTAAATTATGCAAATAGTCCATTTTTTTATGCAATTCTAGTAGTCATTTAGGAGAAACTTTTTTTTTTTTTTCAACTTTTAGGAGAAACTATATAAAAAAAATTTTCATGGCTCATTGTGTGATTTAAACCATGCAATTTGTATAGAGGTTTTTCACATGTTCCGATTTAAAAATGGATTTAGTATTTTAACAAACATTGCATTTAGATAAAACATCAAAAATAATGACACACCAAAATATATTACTATAAAAAGGAAAATTACATTTATTTTTATTTCTTTTCCAAAAAAAAATTCGAGGGGTGGACGATTAATCATACTTTTTATCATTCTTTGCAGAACATTTTGACAAAATTTGATGTTCATTCCACAGTTAGTACAACGAACTCCAAATTTAATAGTTATTGAATAATTGTGTCAAAAATTTATATATTTCGTATCGCCTGAGTGCAGGTGCTGAAGCAATAACCAATATTTAATAAACTTTGCCGAAATTTTACCGGGATAAATGTTGAAATATAAATATTTTTATGCGAACTTAAATTGTATTGCATCCTAATTATATTTCTATCTTAGTCCACTGCTTATCCGGTGATGTTTTGCATTTAATTATGTCGTTAAATGTGTCTGCGATTTTAAAACATGCAAAGGATTAAGAATAATTACAATTAGTATGGCGTCATAAATGGAAGTTGTTAAACTTGATTTGGTTCGGTCAGTGGCCGTGAGATGTGTCATCAATTTATAGGACCAAGATCGATTTTTTTAAACGGTAAACATTATTAAAAATTTTGCTTTAACAATAACGGATGTGTTTCCATTTGAAATAAAATAGAAAAATGGCATATCATTCACGAGGAAATTATATAAAACGAGCAATTTTCCGTTATTCATTGCCATTAAAAATTTTACTCTCTTTTTTTAGATACGAAATTATTTGTGGATCATGCAGAAGTCCTCAATTCGCTTGAGTGATGATACGTTCTGCTTGGTCGAGTGTCCATTGTGCTGTATAAAACGGTATCCTAAATGGGTGCTGGAAGGTATTATCTCGCTACTAATAGCAACATGAATTCAAGAGGGAAAAAAGTGCTACCAGATAGTACCTGTCTCGCATCTGCAGTCCACTATCTGGCACCGTTCATCTCCGTAAATAATGTAGGGCACTATTATATAAAGAGATGCATCAATTCATGAACTCATTGCTTTGAGAAACGTCAACAACATGACTAACCATAAAATGCAGGTAAGATATGCAAATTAACTGCTTATTTTTGGAATGTACGCATATCTTTATAGTTGTTATGATTCGAAATTTTTTATGTACAAATATGTTGGTATTGATCTCCGTTGATATGTTAGTGCATCGTTCTCAAATATTGAGACTTAAGTGTAAATTTTGATTAGAATTTTAAATATTTTTGTTTTCTCTAATTTCGATTGTATTTGGATCGTATTTGTTTTTGAACCGCTTACGAAAATGAAGAATAATTCTTAATTTTAACGCTTTTCTTTCAAAATATCATCACCCGTTCGTCATGCTCTGTTTATAAAGAACACAAAAGACGTTCAACACTATAAAGTGGATAAAAAACGAGATTTTTTTCAACTATTTTTCAAAACGATGATTTATAATTACGTTTAATGATTGCTAATGTAGTTTTTAAAAATTTTTGTTTGTTATACAGCTGGTATCAGTTCTTTTCTGCTTGATTCTTGTGATATCGTCTGTCCATTCTGATGGTCACGAAGGAGTTAGCATTAAAGTATACAGAGGACCTTCTCAAGGACACGGACATCATAAATTTGCTCCTTTTGGATATTACGTAAAGCTGCCTTCTGATTATCATAAACATCATCATCATGGTCACCATTAACGAAGATAAAATACATGTATAGGTAAGTTGAAAAATTTTTAAAATTTTAAGATTGTAAATATTTCAGAAATGACAACAACTATGTACTTCAGATATGCCAACTGACAGAATGGAAAAAAACCCAAGTTTTGGATAAACCACGTGTTCTGCGGGATTGGAAGATGCTAAACTCTTGTTCTTGTTTTAAATAAAGTATATTTGCAATACTTTCAAACTTTCAATAATTATTTAAATTTTCCGAAAATTGATGTTTCTTTATTTCTTTTACGCGTACTAGAAGTACAAGTCTACATTGTTAAGAGTATGAGCGTAAGTCAAAGTTTTTTTTAAATGCAAGAAGTTCTTGGTTTATGAGTTCTAGCTTACGGAGTATCGAGTTTGTGAGATTTTTCAAATGTGAAGTAACAAAAAAATCGAATATATTAACATTAATTGTAATAAATAAATGCTAAACATTCAAAAAAAGAATTCAAAGGTATTTCAAACCACATACATACCCAGTGATTTATACAATACCATATGATTGAGTTTGTAACAAAACCTCGTCGTCTGCTACAAAATCGGGAATATCAAAATGGCGGCCGAAAAGCGGAATTAGTGCGCCCTCTCTTTTTACCGGAATATTATGTAAATAATTTCCATTCCTAGTTTCTAAAATAGTAAATAAATTTGTGTAAAAGCTCATCTACTTATCTGTTAATAATAATGAATAATAAATATTCTTTAATATTTATATGACAAATAATTTTATTATTATTAAAATTTGCTTGATTTAAAGACATTTTCATTTCTTTAGATAAATAAACCATTGTTTAATCATAAAGTAATTGATCTTGTTGGCTTTAATTTTATTGTGATCAAATTTCCTTGAGAACGGAACTCCTAATTTTAACATTATGGGAAATTGATTCTTGGTTTACGAGTTCTTACTTTTTCCAGGTCAGAATTAACTCGTAAAGTCGGGAACTACTAATAGTTTCATAATGGCTTTCAAATTATTAATTGTGGACACAGTAATTAGCATATATTAAGAAAAATACAGTATCTATTAAGAACGATATAATGCTTACAATAATTAAAAATATTTTTATCATTCGTTAGATATTAAAATGGGATCATTTCGTCGAGAAGAGTAAAACAAATCTATTATTCCTTTCATAACATTTTCGGTGATAAACCAAACAGCGTTAAAACCAAGTTAGAATTATCACATGAAATCATTTTCCGATTTCGTTTTTAACTATGATGGCCAGAGGGCGTGCTACTTCTGCTTCCTATTTTGTCATTTTGATATTTCCAAACTCCTTCGATATTTCTCGTTACTAGCAGACATAGCTGTTAATAATCCAATAACGGCACGATTCTGAGATTTATGCATAATATATTTAGTCATATTGCTAGTAGTAAATCGGAATATAAATCAATCGCGATAACGGAACCGATAAGTAGCTATATGAAAAAGTACTTATTACTACGAAGTATAGATACCAGTGCGACGCCATCTTGAAAGTGTCAATGCCTTGCGCTCAGTACTTGCACACATCGCAGAATAGATGGTTACGTGATTTCCGGTTTTGTCTGTTAAGAAAGTTGTAAACGAAAGAATAATTGTTATGAAGTCTATACAAATATTTTATTTACTATTGGTAATGGACGATTTATATATCGGTAATTTCGTTTCTTTAGAGTAGCCCCTTCAATTTATTAATAGGCTGATAGTTTTCCTTCCCAGAGCAAGAGAAAATGCATTTTCTTCTATTTCAGTCTCATTCAGTACCAATTGTAATATTTTATATTTTATAAATTTGACATTATTTCAATAAGATATTAAATCATATTAATTCTCTTCATATAATTTATAAATGAATATTAATTCCCTATGGCATATTTTATAAATGAAATCAATTTGTATAATTTATTTTTAAATATTAAGTTGAAGGAAGTTTAACTATGAAGAAAAAAATGATTTGTTTATCATTGTTCTTTTAGCAACCACTTATACTATGTATAAATTCATCGTAATATTGTAACTTATTATTTATTTTCTGTATACTGTATTATTTTATTGAATAAACGGTGCTGGTTGCCTCTCCTTCTCTAGTGGCCTATCACACTTCTGATAGGATCAACTTTTCTCGTACTCTCCTTTCATCTTCTCTCTTCCTTTCTATTTCTAAGGCTAAACCATTGAATACAGCCTTCTCTTTCTTTCCCTTCCAGTACCAGTTATAATATTTTATATTTTATAAATTTGACATTATTTCAATAAGATATTAATTTCTCTTCATATAATTTACTGTATAAATGAATATTAATTCCCTATGGCATATTTTATAAATGAAATCAATTTGTATAATTTATTTTTAAATATTAAGTTGAAGAAAGTTTAACTATGAAGAAAAAAATGATAATTGTATAAATGAATAATTTTCTTTTTTTTTTATGGAGAACAATCAGGTGGATGTTAGAATCTCTCTTCACCTTACGGCACTAAGATGATCTGGAGGAAAAAAGAAACCAAAAATAACGGTGCTCTTGCTTCTTCAACATCCCATGACGTAGACAGCGGATGGACTGTATGATTGTAATTGCTTCTTCAACATCCCATGACGTAGACAGCGGATGGACTGTATGATTGCTGGAGCCCGCTTCATCATCCCTCGACAAGATGTCAAATGGAGTTATATGTTGGCGATGTTCATTGCCAACGGAAGCCTGCAAAAAATGAAGAAACATAATTATAAGAGCCCGCTTCTTCATCATCCCTCGACAAGATGTCAAATGGAGTCATATGTTGGCGATGTTCATTGCCAACGGAAGCCTGCAAAAAATGAAGAAACATAATTATAATGGAGAACAATCAGCTGGATGTTAGAGTCTCTCTTCACCTTACGGCACTAAGATGATCTGGAGGAAAAAAGAAACCAAAAATAACGGTGCTCTTTAATTGCTTCTTCAACATCCCATGACGTAGACAGCGGATGGACTGTATGATTGCTGGAGCCCGCTTCATCATCCCTCGACAAGATGTCAAATGGAGTTATATGTTGGCGATGTTCATTGCCAACGGAAGCCTGCAAAAAATGAAGAAACATAATTATAATATTACCATGACAATTATTAAATAAACAAAAAGATTTAGAGTATTTATGTAAACAAATAAAATATTTTAAGAAAAGTAGAAAACATACAAGAACTTCGTCTATATCTAATAATGGGATGTCCTCGTTGTCAGGGAAATCGAATCCAGGATGGTCTTGGAATTCGGTTGCATCAACGCCGATGCAACCAAGCTCACCTTGCTGTCCAGGGCTGGGATAAACAGGAACCAATCGGCTTAAATCCGGCACTGCGTAACGTTATATATGAGTAAATGGACGCGATCAAACCAAGTGGTGTTGGTTGGCTTGAACGATGCCGGTAACAAAGATGATGTTTAGTGGATTTGCGATACTTTCGACGTTTGATTGCAGTATGCCGAAAGTTATCGCAGCGGTAAACGAAGCCAAGCTTCGAACGAGCATCCCTCTCAATATAAGTTGGGGCTAAAAAAGAAAATAAATAAATAAAAGTACAGCCGAGAATACTGAGACATTTTATGCTTTAATAATACTTAAATATAATTATATGAGTTATGATGCAGTTATAATAAAATTCGTAAAACGGAAAGCATAACGTAAAACCGTTTTATGGGTATACAATTAGGAGGAACGGTATTTAAATATTCCGTTTTTTGTTAGGCCGTGTCTCAGATGCAAGAGAAACGATACTACGAGCGACAGAAAACAAACCAATAGACATAACCTTGATGCGTCCCATGTGTATACCGTAGCGCAGAGTAACATCGCATGCTACTCGGCGCTATGGTACGGTCTTAAGGCCGCGACACACTGAACGCGAAGCGAAGCGGAGCGAAGCAAAGATAACAGGAAAATTTGCATCCTTCGCTTCGCGTTGCACTGCGCCGCAGCCTGTCTACATTGCAGCCGAGTTATTTCTCATGTTTCGTGGATTTGGCCGATAGAGATCGTTTGCGGAGTATAGTTGATTTGTTATTAGAATGAAGTGATCGTATATTTTCGGTATTCTTTTAATCTCATGTGATATAAATATGGTCTTTTTTGTACTTTTAAAACAAATTCTATATCTGAATCCCAACCACACGATTGAACTTTCGCCATTATCCAAGTTAATAAAACATTCGTTTCTATTAGTTGATTGCTTCCTTCGCGTCTTGCCGCACCATATTGTTCGCGCGTGCTGATTGGTCAAAGTTCAACTTTTTCATCATCTTTCGCGCGGCCACGCGCGTTAACTCGAGTAGCCGTACGAGAAAAACTAGTCCAAGACACACTGTACGCGCGTAACCGTGCGAAGTTGCTTTCTTATACTTCGCTTCGTGTCGCGTTCGGTGTGTTACGGCCTTTAGGCCATGTCCCATCATACAGCGTCGCGTCGCTTGTACGTGGGACATGTCCTAAAGGCGTATCCCACGTACAAATAATGCGATACTACAAATGTGATGCTACTCTATGAACGACAGTCTATCCCACAAGAAGCGTTTCTGTAGCCTCTATAATGAAATATCGTCCCACTATTTATCTACTAAATGTTGATTATGGTAACTTTTATCTCTCATTTTCCATAATACAGGTTCTTTTTTTATAAATTTCGCTTATTAGAACCTTTGAATCGAACTCGGTAGCCATGATAATTTGCATGAAAACAAACTAGTTTGTTTTCTGAAGCGACAGATGCAAATAGTTTGTATTTCAGCTACAGCAGGCGATGCTATGCAGCGCTACGGTATACACGTGGGACGCGTCGATGTTATGTCTATCAGTTTGTTTTCTGTCGCTCGTAGTATCGCATTGTAGAATATAGCGTCGCTTGTACGTGGGACACTCTCTTAGAGTTAGCAAGGCTGCTATAAAAATATTCTAATTCAACAACTTTTTAAAAGGCACATTGTAGAATATAGCGTCGCTTGTACGTGGGACACGATCTTGTCTCTTAGAGTTAGCAAGGCTGCTATAAAAATATTCTAATTCAACAACTTTTTAAAAGGAGCTAATAAATACTCAAGTTAGCATTTAATTTGTTCATAAATGACGTCAGCAAATATGCAGCATTTCAATCACTTAGGTCTTAGGCCAAAGCGACGTGCAAGCGATGCGACGCTGTACGATGCGATATTACAAACGAGGTGCTTCGATATGCTACGCTACGAGTGATGTCTGTCCTATGAGATGAGCTTCTATAGGTCTATAATAAAATATCGTTTCATTATAGACCCTATGTTTTCTGTCGCTCGTAGCATCGCATCGCTTGCACTTGGGACACGGTCTTAAGCTAACAAAAAAAAAATTACTTTAGAAAGTACCATTTTGCAATTGTTATAACTATTGAAAGTTGAAATGTTATCATGTCTGATAGATATTGTAGTCAAAGGGATTATCAGAAATATTAATTTTCATACTTTATTGGCATGTATAAACATTAAACAGCGCCTAAACGCCTTATACACACCTGTGTGTGTGTAAGTTTTTCGCGTTTACACACATCTGTGTGTGTAAACGCGCGCTGTTTAATGTTTTAATGTTTAGACATACCAATAAAGTATGAAAATTAATATTTCTCATAATCCCTTTGACTGTGATATCTATAATTGCGTATTTGATATTTAACAGGAACGTTTACCAAAAAATAATAGTCATTGTAAATAAATGATTAAATTTCTGAATTGATAAATTATACTTTATTGGCATGTATAAACATTAAACAGCGCCTAAACGCCTTACACACACCTGTGTGTGTGTAAGTTTTTGCGTTTACACACATCTGTGTGTGTAAACGCGCGCTGTTTAATGTTTTAATGTTTAGACATACCAATAAGTATGAAAATTAATATTTCTCATAATCCCTTTGACTGTAATATTTATAATTGCGTATTTGATATTTAACAGGACGTTTACCAAAAAATAATAGTCATTGTAAATAAATGATTAAATTTCTGAATTGATAAATAAAATTGCAGAAGTTAGAAATCAAACTACACAGTACTGTACTACAGGATGGCCATAAAATAACTTGAGGTGTTCATAGCTCTCTAGCGCATCATGTATTGGACGAAATGTAACAAAATTTGGTAGACAAACATTGGAACATACGGTTTTGATTTCGAAAGAAAAAAATTTAGTACCAAAAGTCGCCAAGGTACTGTACTACAGGATGGCCCTAAAATAACTTGAGGTGTTCAGAGCTCTCTAGCGCATCATGTATTGAACGAAATGTAACAAAATTTGGTAGACATAAACATTGGAACATACGGTTTTGATTTCGAAAGAAAAAAATTTAGTACCAAAAGTCGCCAACAGGGGGGATTATGGGGCTGAAGAAATATAGAATATGTTATTAAGGAATGCATAATCGCCAAATGAGACAGTACACATCAAGTTTCTGAACAATACTTACCAATATTTATTGTTAATTACACACGAGGTTCAATATGACCATTCACTTGTCAGATATTCCAAGAACTGCATGCGGCGCACGACATCTTCCACGGCGACGCGCAATACTTCGGCGTTGAAGATGTCGTGCGTCGCATGCAGTTCTTGGAACATTCCGGTCATTATTCGTTCTGGATTTTAAGTTAGAGATATCAATATTAAGCAAACATTTAATTTTAATTAACTAAAATATACATAATTCATATTTGAAAAAACTCGAAAATGGCACTATTTTCGAATTATAACCCTTTAAATCTAGCCAATCACCATCGAATGCACACAAAGAGTCATAACGCATCGCATTGTGTCGCTCTCTTACTTACTATCGAGTTAAGGCTGGGTCTCACAGGCGTAAAACGCGATGTAAATACGTCGGCGTATCGAAGATGATGATGTCACTTCCTGTATATTGCTAGATGCTGCATCGTTACGTCGGAGATGACTTTTCTTCAACTTTATGCGCTGCGCCAAG
>AYEL01083712.1:0-10462 GCA_000484575.1 Olivierus martensii
ATAACAATTAGCAACTTTAATACACTGAAAAGAGAAATGCATGTCCTTTAAAATTTTACATGATTTATTTTATTGCTATTGAAATTTGAATAATAATAAAATTTTTCTCCTTGGAAGCATTTAGTTATGCCAAAATTACTTTAAATATAATTTCTAAATAACTATTCCAAGTTCTAACTAGTATAAATGCCTGTTAAAATAAAATTAACACTGGATTAAAAAGTAAAAGCTTCTTTTTAGAGTTTTAAATTTTAATTACATACCAAATAGGCAAATACCAAAATTAAATTTAAGCATTATTTCTAATAAACAAAACAGCCTCAGCAAGTTCAGCTGTCTGTTCTCTGATCAGCTCTGATCAAACGGAGTGAAGAAAATAGTCTCTCTACACTGACCTATTTTGGAGGCAGAGCTGTAACAAGTCTTTTACAATTTCAGGATATTTAGAGTTGGCCTCTCTAACATTTAATTTAGATTTTCTTTCAAAACATTCAAGAGCTTTGTTAAATCCCACCTTGAAATTTGCTATTTGCGATATATTTGTAGGATTTACTTTTTTCAGTATCAGATTCGAGTTTTCTTCTTTTTTGGCACTGGAGATGGTTTGCTTGATCCAATAATTTTTAAAAATCAGTTTCATCATCAGTATTTGAATTGGACTTTGGATTTTTATCAAATTTTAAGTCCTAAAGTCTGGGTAGGCTTATACACGGGTTTCGCATTTTTACCAATTTTCAAACTCTGAAGTCGGGGAGTCAGCTTATATTTAAGTATATACGGTAATTTAATAAATTTAAATTTAATTCTAATTTTTCTTTCATATATGTATATATTTACCCTCCAGCAGAGTGAGTCTTTCATATATGTATATATTTACTCTCCAGCATAATGAGCGGAATCAAACAGAAAACCACATCATCGGCTTAAATGAGCCGACACAATAGGACTATATTTTAATCATTAATCATTGATTATGCCTAAGTTTCAGTTTGGCTTAGACCACAACACTTTCCATAAAATAGACTAAATATGGCTCCAAAAGGCAAAAATTTATCACTTAGAGTTGAGACTCATAAATTAACTAAAAACACTATAGGGGTTTTTCATAAATTTAGATAATTGATATTATTCATAATTTACTATCATTAGCCTTAAATAGTTAGAAATGATATATATAGCTCTAGCTCTAGATAAATAGGGACTTAAGGAGTCGGGAGTCGTTTGTTTTTTCCGACTCCGACTCCCGACTCCGGGCAGTTTTAAAATCCGACTCCGACTCCCCGACTCCCGACTCCGACTCTGTAACGCTGGTTACAACAGCACAAGCGCGAATCTACTTGCGACAGCATTCTTCTAATAAGCAATGACCTTGGCGATGGCAAACTGGCTTTTTAAAATAGGAAACTATTCTAAATTAATATTTATTATTTAAATGTTTAAATAATAAATATTAATTAATTAATAAAATATTTATTTAAATATTGCAAAATAGGAAACTATTTTAAAAAACGATGAAATTTTTGGTTCTTATAAATACAACAGATAGATAAAGGTATCCGCGCGCCATTTTTGACCGATGCATATTATATCCATTGATTTTAAATGAAGGAATGATATGCTAATCACGTGACTATTTTATTCCTTTCTCTGTTAGAAGGGGAAAATAAAATCAGTCTATGATAAACAATACATCCATAAATGATAAATCATCAGTCTGTGATTTAAATCGCATATACAGGATGAAGAAAAACACTTCGTCATAAAATTTTGTGTACTGATAGGGGACTTCGAAACAAGTCGAAAATGTCCAATGAAGATATGGTTCTAAATGGCACCGTTTTCGAGTGATAACCCTTTAAAACAAGCCAATCACCATCGAGTATACAAAGCGTCACGACGCGTCGCGTTGCCAAGACGCGTTGCATTGCATCGCTTTCCTACTTATACCAGGTAGTAACAAGGTGAAAACATATATACGTAAGACCCCCAAAAAACAATATACGTAAAACGAAAGGAAAGAAAAAGTATACAGTGTATATAACATTCATTTAATAATTATAACTCGAAAACTGATTTAAAACACAGATACAGGATGAAGAAAAACACTTCGTCGTAAAATTTTGTGTACTGATAGGGGACTTCGAAACAAGTCGAAAATGTCTAATGAAGATATGGTTCTAAATGGCACCGTTTTCGAGTGATAACCCTTTAAAACAAGCCAATCACCATCGAGTATACAAAGCGTCACGACGCGTCGCGTTGCCAAGACGCGTCGCATTGCATCGCTTTCCTACTTATACCAGGTAGTAACAAGGTGAAAACATATATACGTAAGACCCCCAAAAAACAATATACGTAAAACGAAAGGAAAGAAAAAGTATACAGTGTATATAACATTCATTTAATAATTATAACTCGAAAACGGTGCCATTTAGAGTCTAAATGGCACAGTTTTCGAGTTGATTGTATTTGATTATAGCCACAGTTTTCGAGTTGATTGTACTTGATTATAGTAAATTAAATAAATTAATTAATTAAATAAAATAAATAAATGGCACCGTTTGATCCCTTGTTCATTAGGGATACTTTTCCGGGTCTCGACCCTCTGTCGATTTGTACCACTTTTGCTGGGTTTGCAATGTATGCAATGTATGCCATTTTATTGCTAATATGAGAATTCTTAATAGTTTTATTAATTTCATTAAAACAATAACCAACGGATGCAATAAATTCATAAAAAAACCAGTTCTGCAGTTCTTATACAATGTTGTATTGTTGATTTATTAACAATTCAAAGATAATTGTGGTGACAAGGTGAAAAAATATATATGTAAGATCCCAAAAAACAATATACGTAAAACGAAAGGAAAGAAAAAAGTATACAGTCTATATAACATTCATTTAATAATTAATAACTCGAAAACGGTGCCATTTAGAGTCTAAATGGTGCCATTTGATCCTTTGTTCATTAGGGATATTTTTCCGTGTCTCGATCCTCTGTCGATCTGTACCACTTTTGCTGTGTTTGTAATGTATGCAATTATACCATTTTATTGCTAATATGAGAATTTTTAATAGTTTTATTAATTTCATATAATAATAACCAACGGATGCAATAAAATCATAAAAATACCAGTTCTGCTATTAACCAAAACCAGTTCTGCAGTTCTGATACAATATTGTATTGTTGATTTATTAACAGTTCAAGGAAAATTGTAATATATACAGTTGATACTCGGATAAACGTATATTAAAAAAGTATAAAGGAACAAAAATGGAGAACTGTACAGATGAATACTATTTTCCTAGTGAGACCCAAACAGTTCTGGTTGTTGTTGGCACAATAACTGTTTCTGCATTGTTGTTTACTTCATTTAAATATATATTGCAATTGGCTTATATCCATTTAATATCGAGATGCTACAATCGAAAACTAAGGGATTTTGGAGAATGGGCCGTGGTTACTGGAGGAAGCTCTGGCATCGGTAAGGCCTACGCTATTGGACTAGCTGAACGAGGTATGAATGTGGTCATAATCAGCAACGAACTTCAACCGCTTATAACTACGGCTTCAGAGATTGAAAATCGCTATCACGTTCAGTGTACATTTATCCATGCCGACTTCACTGAAGGAAATCAGGCATATCAAGAAGTAGTCGATCAGTTACAGGGTAAGGATATTGGAATCTTGATCAACTGTGCCGGAATACTTGGTAATATGCCTTGTAAATTTTTGCAAGTAACAGAGAGTAACATATTTAACCTGATAGATTTACACGTTAAGATCGTGGTGCAGTTGACACGCGCCATCTTGCCTTCCATGCTAATAAAGAAGAAAGGTATTATAGTAAATGTCTCTTCTTTTTCATCTTTTTTTCCATTTCAAAATTACAGTGTGTATTCGGCGTGTAAAGCCTTCTCGGATCGTTTTAGTAGGGCCATTTCTTGCGAATATGATAATATTTGCATTCAGTCTCTGATCCCTTACTTCGTAAAGACAAGGTTAATCGATCGGTTTATCGATTCAATTTTTTTGGAAAAGTGCATTCTTTCCGCCGAAGAACTAGTGAAGAATGCAATATCAACTTTGACTTTCACGAATTACACTACCGGATTCTGGATAAACGATTTCTGTCTCTGGTATTTGAATGCTTTTATTCCAAAAATTTTATGGGTTCCGATTTTTAACAGACTAACTGATAATCAGTGCCATGCTTATGCAAAGGCTACCTCTTCAGGCTCCAAATTGGAGACGTTGTCATAAAGCAAAAAGAAATTTCAAAATAGAAATTATTAAAAATTAATCGATATATTGATTAATTGATTTATTTCCTTTTTCAAATTTTATGATATTATGCGTATATATTATTATTATTATAAGTATTAGTAGACATAAAAGTAAATTAAAGTTTAAAATCTTTACTATAATTTCACAATATATCAAAATTGATGCATGGATTATAAGTTCTAAATATATCTGAAATGTTCGACGAAACTAACAACTTGCTACTATGGCTATTTCGAGTGTTTTTTTTTTGTAGTAAATGAAAAATAATGGCAAATCTAAAAAGCTATATATTTAAAACACCAACAACAGTTGTTGTTTCCATTATGAATGCAGACCTGATATCTGGACTCATGCTTTCAATCATTTTAATCGATTATAAATCAGTGAATTTCGCTGATTTGAGCTTTGCTTTACGCCATTTTCCACGTAATATGCTAAGAATGGCAGTTATGAACGATCTCATCATAAATGTGGATAGTTACTGATAATAGTTATGGAATCGAACATGTACTTAAGAATGACGATCGATGAACCAGACCCAGAAACCCCTGAAATTTAGAACTGATCTTAAATTGTCCATGTGGAAATTTTTTACTTCTACACTCCACTATCTCAGCAATAACAGTGTATGAAATCTGTATGTTTGCTCAAAGAAATTCCACTTGCAATTATAACATCCGGACTATAAAATCAGTTTCCAAAGTTGTTAAAGTGACGAACTACAGTGTATCGCCATATTTGTTCAGATTAATATCTTTAGTCAGATCGGAAAATGGGTTAAACCCTTAAATAAAAAAAATCTATTATATTGATTTTATATATCTGTCAGTATATTCAAAACATCAATTTAATTATTTTTCTTAATTTTAAACTTAAAAAAATCTATTACTGTATTATCGAGACAAAGATTAGTATTATAAAACTTTCTAGAAGCGATTTTATGTGTAGATGTAGATAAATAATTGCAGATAAGAGAATGAAATTATTTTTGTATTCCTTCTTTGCATTTTTGTATTGTCCAAGGTTATATTTTCTACCGTGTGGAATTAGTTCCACCATCTAGAAATGATAATTTTTTAACATTAGTAGATGTTAAAACATTGCCTAATCGATTAATTTAATTGCTTTACAACAATTCTAGAAGTATTTTCTGTAATTTGATAAATAAAATTATTATTCGAATTTTATAAGATATATATCAGAAAAAATAATATTGTCTGATGACTATTATGTTAATAGATACAGATCATGTTAAGAAACGATAATTATATATGGCTATGGAGATGTATAGCACTTAATTAATTAATGGCATAAAAATTATTGTCATATAAAAATTTAATGTAATCGTGTATTCTGTACGTTGAATTTCTTAAAACAATGTAGATCTATACAGCAAAATAAATTTTATTATAAAATTCCAATGAATTATCATATTTAGTGGCGTTTCAGTTATTAAATCATTAAATGGTAATTTAAAAAAATCAAACAACTGATTTTAACTTAGAAGGCTGGATAGAAAATCCACTTTTTGTTAGATATTTGTTTTGTTTCCAATCAAATTTTCAATTACTTAGTAACTTGACTATGGCTGAATTCACACGTACCACAGCAGAACTATAAAACGACCACAAAACTGTGGTCAGTTTGTGAACGGTCGTGAGTTATAATTATATTAATATAGAAACGCATAATCTAACTCACACGGACCACGAGTTGCGACAGCGGTTGAAACCAACTTCAGTTAGTGGTCCGTCTGATTTAGATTATGCGTTTCTATATTAATATAATTATAATTCACGACCATCCGCAAACCGACCACAGTGTTGGGGTCGTGGTGTGGTTTGTTCTGCTGTGGTACGTGTGAGTTCAGCCTATTGGTCCACAGAATTATCCATGAGTGGTTATGTTGACAAATAGAACGTGTTAGGCTGAACTCACACGAACCACAACACGACCACAAAACGGTGATTACCGTGTGGTTGGGTTGTGGCCGAAATCAACCACTCGCGAACAACTTATATGCTCAGTCGGTAAGGGGCTGCGCCTGCGCGTATATATGCGCAATCCATTACCGATTGCTGATTGAAAGGAAGCGATGTCGGCGGCTAGTGGTCCGTATGTCGCACTGTGTGAGTTGCGCTCAACCACTGACGACCACATAAGTTGCGACAGCCGTTGAAACCGACTTCAGCTTAGTGGTCCGTCTGAGTTAGATTATGCGTTTCTATATTAATATAATTATAATTCCTACTGTCCTTAAACAGATTACCGTTTTGTGGTTGTGGCGTGGTTCTGTTGTGGTTCGTGTGAGTTCAGCCTTAAATTATACGATAACGAGACAATCGAATTAAAAATTTGGTGATCGGGAGGCCAATGTATATACGATAAAAGAATGTCCACTACTTGATATTTGGTTAGATTAAGTAGGTTAAGCCGCCATATCTTTTTTTTTGCATTTTTACGCCCCTTTCCAATCAGGAAGATTACCAGAACCAGTTCCATTCACGGGCTGCACACATATCCGTGGAGAGGGGCCGGATGGTGAAGTACGGGGATCGCCGGACCGGGCCTAGCACCCCGAAAAAATTTTCAGGAGATACCAGATCCGGATCCTCCTGCGTGGCATGCCGACAGCGTCCCCATCGGCCATCCGGCCGCTAAGCCGCCATATCGCACAAGAGATATACTATATCTGGCGGCGGCTACTAATAGAGCCCATCATAGGCTGGCTAGACCCATGATGGGTCAATGCGGATTTGAACCAGGATTTTCCAGAATGTTAAGCCACAGCTTTACCGCGCGACCATCAGCCGACCTGTTACTACTTGAAAAATATATTTATAGAGCCCATCATAGGCTGGCTAAACCCATGATGGGTCAATGCGGATTTGAACCAGGATTTTCCAGAATGGTAAGCCACAGCTTTACCGCGCGACCATCAGCCGACCTGTTACTACTTGAAAAATATATTTGAAAGAGTTGGAATTTATCCTCTATAATCCAACATTTGTCCTTTCCATGATCGATCCGGAATTTATCTTCTACAGAATTGTAGTGCTGGGTTATTATGATTTTTTTGTCAACAAATGACGCCACTATCTATTCTGTAAGAAGACTAAGTGACGGGGCGAAACAGGCTGCATACCACTGTGAAGGACGGGAATCAAAGGCCGGAATTCCAAAGTGGAAAACAAAGTGTTTCCAGGCAGCCAATCCGGACGTCGGGCTATATGGTTTAAAGTGGCTCTGCAATTTAATCAGAAAAATGACGCTAAAAGGATAAAATAGGTTGGCCGGATTGGCGCCGCCGGGCTATATGGTGTAAAGTGACTCTGCAATTTAATCAGAAAAATGACGCTAAAAGGATAAAATAGGTTGGCCGGATTGGCCTCATGGAAACGCTTCGGCTTTCCACTCTGGATAACCTGGATTCACGTCTCGTGTCCCACTCCTAGAAAATATTTATCATGTGACCCTGCTCAGTTTGTCGATCCCCGTCCTCCACAATCCGGCTGATCCCTCCCAGTGTGGGCAGCTTGTGGAAGGGCTTGTTTCGCCCTGCCACTTAGTACACTATCTGAGTGAAAATGGCGTCATCTGTTGACAAAAAAAAAGAATAAACTGGAGAGATGATGTAATTTAAAATATACATCGGGTAGTCCTGGACTTACGACTATTCGAACTTACGATGGTGACTAATCAGTAAATTTTGTGATTGATGGCTGCAATTCAATGGGTTCTAGTCCTGATCCAATGGCTGATATATGGGAACCGTCCTTTTTTATGCTTGGTATTTTTAGTTTTGGGTTCTTTATGTTTACTAAGATAATGTTTTTATCTTAAAATAAACTTTAGTATGAGAAAGCCATAAATTTTGAGCATTTCCGACTTCCGATATCGGGATTCGAACCGAACTCCATCGTAAGTATTGTAATTATCCGTATATACAATAAATAATGAGAAACAATGCATCTATAGGAAGAATCCCGTTATAGAAAGAATCTGCATAATTTAAGGGATTGGACTTTGCCATAACTAACTCCGGTTCATTCAGTTTCATTATGTATGTTTTACTATAACAGAATGAAATTAAATCAGTACCACAGCATACAATAATATATTTGCTTTGCTAGAAATCAAATTTCTCTATAGATTGTAAGTGGATTTCTGCAGAAAAGTTTCATTTCGATTTAAGCAAAGTTACTTAATCGAAATAACAATTTGTTGCAGAAATCTATTTATTTCAAAATTTGAACAAAATGTCATTTAGCTCATTCGGAAATATACAAAACTAACAATATTTCCGCGGATTTTATATACAGTGGATTCCGTTTAATTGGGACAAATCTCAAAGAACGAAAACCAAATAAATAAACTGATCCAATGGCTGATATATGGGAACCGTCCTTTTTTATGCTTGGTTTTTATAGTTTTGGGTTCTTTATGTTTACTAAGATAATGTTTTTATCTTAAAATAAACTTTAGTATTATGGATTATAAGTTCGAAATATATCTGAAATGTTCGACGAAACTAACAACTTGCTACTATGGCTATTTCGAGTGTTTTTTTTTTGTAGTAAATGAAAAATAATGGCAAATCTAAAAAGCTATATATTTAAAACACCAACAACAGTTGTTGTTTCCATTATGAATGCAGACCTGATATCTGGACTCATGCTTTCAATCATTTTAATCGATTATAAATCAGTGAATTTCGCTGATTTGAGCTTTGCTTTACGCCATTTTCCACGTAATATGCTAAGAATGGCAGTTATGAACGATCTCATCATAAATGTGGATAGTTACTGATAATAGTTATGGAATCGAACATGTACTTAAGAATGACGATCGACGAACCAGACCCAGAAACCCCTGAAATTTAGAACTGATCTTAAATTGTCCATGTGGAAATTTTTTACTTCTACACTCCACTATCTCAGCAATAACAGTGTATGAAATCTGTATGTTTGCTCAAAGAAATTCCACTTGCAATTATAACATCCGGACTATAAAATCAGTTTCCAAAGTTGTTAAAGTGACGAACTACAGTGTATCGCCATATTTGTTCAGATTAATATCTTTAGTCAGATCGGAAAATGGGTTAAACCCTTAAATAAAAAAAATCTATTATATTGATTTTATATATCTGTCAGTATATTCAAAACATCAATTTAATTATTTTTCTTAATTTTAAACTTAAAAAAATCTATTACTGTATTATCGAGACAAAGATTAGTATTATAAAACTTTCTAGAAGCGATTTTATGTGTAGATGTAGATAAATAATTGCAGATAAGAGAATGAAATTATTTTTGTATTCCTTCTTTGCATTTTTGTATTGTCCAAGGTTATATTTTCTACCGTGTGGAATTAGTTCCACCATCTAGAAATGATAATTTTTTAACATTAGTAGATGTTAAAACATTGCCTAATCGATTAATTTAATTGCTTTACAACAATTCTAGAAGTATTTTCTGTAATTTGATAAATAAAATTATTATTCGAATTTTATAAGATATATATCAGAAAAAATAATATTGTCTGATGACTATTATGTTAATAGATACAGATCATGTTAAGAAACGATAATTATATATGGCTATGGAGATGTATAGCACTTAATTAATTAATGGCATAAAAATTATTGTCATATAAAAATTTAATGTAATCGTGTATTCTGTACGTTGAATTTCTTAAAACAATGTAGATCTATACAGCAAAATAAATTTTATTATAAAATTCCAATGAATTATCATATTTAGTGGCGTTTCAGTTATTAAATCATTAAATGGTAATTTAAAAAAATCAAACAACTGATTTTAACTTAGAAGGCTGGATAGAAAATCCACTTTTTGTTAGATATTTGTTTTGTTTCCAATCAAATTTTCAATTACTTAGTAACTTGACTATGGCTGAATTCACACGTACCACAGCAGAACTATAAAAGACCACAAAACTGTGGTCAGTTTGTGAACGGTCGTGAGTTATAATTATATTAATATAGAAACGCATAATCTAACTCACACGGACCACGAGTTGCGACAGCGGTTGAAACCGACTTCAGTAAGTGGTCCGTCTGATTTAGATTATGCGTTTCTATATTAATATAATTATAATTCACGACCGTCCACAAACAGACTACCGTTTTGTAGTTGTGGCGTGGTTATGCTGTGG
>AYEL01083713.1:0-24076 GCA_000484575.1 Olivierus martensii
TTTATTTACCTACGAATTACATATTTTATATTAGAATTTATTATTACTTCGTTTAATTGGGACAAAATGGCTTGGCCCGACGTGTCCCAATTAAGCGGAATCCACTGTATTTCCATATAACAAAAAAACAGTAGGGATAGTTCATTTAATATACTGGAGTTGGAACTTATAAATACAGTTACCATTTTATTCATCATATTACACAAAAGACTTATAGAAAAATCAGTTAGAGAGAGATTGTTGACAGTAGCGGATTGGATCTAAAATACTGGTTGCCAGGAGACAAAGAGAGCTCACTCATAACTATAAGGCTATCATTTAAATTTATAAGAATTTTTAAGAGGGCCCATTTACTATCGGGCAGCTGACACGGCCCACTATTGAAGACAAAGTCAGAGGAGATCGGTAAAAAACTAATAATTAGGTATATTTTAATAAATCGTAAAAATAGGTACTTAATTATTATTTTTTTTAACCTATTGTTTATTTACCTACGAATTACATATTTTATATTAGAATTTATTATTACTTCGACTAATTATTATTTTTTTTTTTTACCTATTGTTTATTTACCTACGAATTACATATTTTATATTAGAATTTATTATTACTTCGTTTAATTGGGACAAAATGGCTTGGCCCGACGTGTCCCAATTAAGCGGAACATTATATATCCATATAACAAAAAAACAGTAGGGATAGTTCATTTAATATACTGGAGTTGGAACTTATAAATACAGTTACCATTTTATTCATCATATTACACAAAAGACTTATAGAAAAATCAGTTAGAGAGAGATTGTTGACAGTAGCGAATTGGATCTAAAATACTGGTTGCCAGGAGACAAAGAGAGCCCACTCATAACTATAAAGCTATCATTTAAATTTATAAGAATTTTTAAGAGGGCCCATTTACTATCGGGCAGCTGACATTCTGGTCATTCTTTACTGATTGTTGGACTTTAGATAAAGAGTTATTATTTGTATCAATTGATAGGAAATTTACATCTTTCCTCTGTCAGATGTAAATGGCAGAAATAAATCTCATACAATGCAGAATGAATACAAAATAGCCCATTCTTATGTTTTGCAATTACTTTAATAACGTCTAGACAGATAATGGTTTCTAAGAAATAATGTTTCCTTTTGTCTCCATAAACAATCGATTTTTTAAGCTTAAAATTAAGAAAAGGAATTAAATTTATATCTTGAAAACACGATAGAATTATATTATCAATATTTTAGATTTTTATTTCAGGGTTTATTCTCTTCCCGATCTGATTAAAGATATTGATCTGGAGGGTCTATGCTGCTCTTAACAAAAATCGTCTCTCTAGACCAGTGTTTCTCAACCTTTTTTAAATCAGGGCGCACTTGTAGAGTAATTTAAACTCTGAGGCTTTGATTCAGATATGGGAGCCAGGTGCCTATTCGTAATTTTTTAAAATGCACATATAAATTATTCTTTCATTTGCTTGGGGCACGCCTGGCTACCTTTCAGAGTGCACCTGTTTTGAAACACTGCTGTAAACAAACTATTTGACGTCAGTGAGCAAACATCGCTTCTGATTGGTTGAGCATGCCTGGCTGCCTTTCAGAGTGCACCTGTTGAGAAACACTGCTGTAAACAAACTATTTGACGTCAGTGAGCAAACATCGCTTCTGATTGGTTGTTCCGCTAGAGAGACAATTTCCTCGTTCTAAGTCGATGTTTCAGTGCTTTTAAAGAGACTATTTAGTCAGAGACAACTTTTTGTCTCTTAAAAATTCTCTCTCTCTACAGAGTAATAGCTCTACCTATCTCTCGGACGTGACAAATCAACATTTAGATGTTTTGAAAGAAGAAATAATACTTAATTTTATTCGGAATAAAATATTTAAAGACTATTAAAATACTTGGAGTGTTTTAGATGATCTATTTAAAAAAAAAAAATTTAAATATTAATTGAAAGAAATGATAATGTGGCTTTTAAGGAATTACCTTCAAATTTGCACATATGAATAAAAGACAATTTTTTCAGTTGAAATACATCTACATTGTAGTATTAAAATACTTTGTACTTTGAGTGTTTTAGATGATCTATTTTTTAAAAAAAATTTAAATATTAATTGAAAGAAATGACAATGTGGCTTTTAAGGAATTACCGTCAAATTTGCACATATGAATAAAAGACAATTTTTTCAGTTGAAATACATCTACATTGTAGTTTTTCTCAGGTAGAGGATTTCATCAAAATATTGAGGATAATATCCAATTGTCAATCGATCAGAATTATTACGTTTTTGTTTAAGCTATTATTCATCGTTTAGTACAAGAGTTGGCAAATTACGGCCCGCGAGCTAAGAATGGATTTTACAATTTCATTTTTTTTTTTTTAATTTCAAAGTATAATCAACCTCTGAGAAGTTGAGCTTTGAGCCGAAAAGTCTATTCTTAAAAACGGGGAAGAAGTTGAAAATCGAATGTGCTACTTTGTACCGATTATCGGCTAGGCTAGAGTAAGACAATAAAATAACTATGGTTTAATCTTAAGTATGTTTTCAACAATAAAAAGTGAAATCATATGGATATGAGCATATAAAGTATAATATCACTTAAAATTAGCATGTTTTTTCTATAAATATTACGCATTCTTATAATATAGCCTTAAAATATATATAATATTTTATAACGTTTTTTGTGATTGATTTATTTAATGCAATCGTAAAAAAATTTCAAAATTATATTTAAAACCGTAATTATTTTATTGTATAACAGGCAAAAGTAGAATATTCGATTTTCAACCTCTCCCCCATTTTTCAGAATGGACTTTTTGCGGCTCACAGCTCAACTTCTAAGAGGTTGACTATACCCGCTATAACGGCTGACAGCAGATTTCCGGAGTTCGAGAAAGACCGTATGTGGCGCTCCTGTAGCTTCCCATTCGCACGCTGTTAGTGGCCTTTGCTGTTACTCCACGCAGTCGCAGTTACAATTAGGCAGAGTTTATAACAGTGGTTCTCAATCACTGCTATAAACCAAACCTTTGAAAAATTAAGAATGAATTGTATTTATGTAATACTTTATATAATTAATATATTATATTAATAGCGAAACGTGGTTGGCTGGATATCCCTTTTGCATTCGAATCACTGTACCGGTACTAGATAGAAAAATCTAATCCTTCGAATTTCTGCGACAGCCAAAATTTTTTGTCGTTATTCATAATTTAAAATCAAAATTTTTTGTCATTATTCATAATTTAAAAATTAAGGAATAAAAATTAAATTTTAAAATTTATAGTTTCTGTAAAAAGAAAATCTACAGGTGCTGCTATAACTTAATAAGGGCCGCCATTTCATGATTCCGTATACGATTATGTCTGTAATCTGAATATAATAAATAATAAATACAATTATCTGTTAATAAAAATTCGTTGTTAAATCTAAATAATTATTTAAAATATTTGTGTGTACCGCCAAATTTAAAAATATTAAAATGTGTTCCTCAACAGAAAAAAGGTTGAGAACCACTGATCTAAACTATTTATTGAATGACTGCATTCAAAGAAAAATCTTACCTGAGTGGCATTATTTTTTACTACAAACACTGATATTATTTGCTTTAAATACAAATATTTGCTACTTTTACTTTCGTTTTTGGTGAATGTTACTTTCAAATAAAACATCATATTAATATCAAGTCTTTGTTTTGCATTTATTGGCAATCAATCATTCCACATTTCTCTTAATGACTGTTTCGATACATTCGCTATCATATTGGCTGGATTCTACTTTTCATGGAATTGCCAAATGTGATACCATTCGATAGATCTCATCAAACTGGTCAAAAATCATTCAAAGAAAAATCTTACCTGAGTGGCATTATTTTTTACTACAAACACTGATATTATTTGCTTTAAATACAAATATTTGCTACTTTTACTTTCGTTTTTGGTGAATGTTACTTTCAAATAAAACATTATATTAATATCAAGTCTTTGTTTTACATTTATTGACAATCAATCATTCCACATTTCTCTTAATGACTGTTTCGATACATTCGCTATCATATTGGCTGGATTCTACTTTTCATGGAATTGCCAAATGTGATACCATTCGATAGATCTCATCAAACTGGTCAAAAATTATAATAGAACCATTGACGAAAGCGGCACCGATTAGAAAATATATCGAAAAATTTACCTCAGAATTGGTAAACGAACCATGTATCGCTGCCATATTGAACGATAAGTAAAACGTCACGTGACCATCATCATACGCCGGGAATTATTCTTACGATTATGTGGGTTATGATTTTATGCTGAAATCCATATCTTAATGCAATTAATGGATTTATATATTATATATATACATTAATATATGATATATATTTGCATCAAGATGTATAATTATATCATCTTGAAAGTGTTTTTGCCAAGGAATTTGAATATAATTCTTGCGCAATACCTTCAAGATGTATTATAGTAAACTCCCGTATAATGTGCTCTTCTCTAACACGAATTCATATAACGAAATCGCTCTTCCATATTACGATTCGTCAAGACATTGTCCTTTTCAAGATGGCGTCGCGCACAGGTATAAGTACTTTGTTATGATAAGTACTTTTTCATATAGCTACTTATCGGTTCCGTTTTCGCGATTGATTTATATACCGATTTACTATTGGTAATATGACTAAAAATATTATGCAAAAATCTCGGATTCTGTGAAAAGCAGAATCTTACCATCATATTCTCCAAAATAGAGTAGCTTATTTCTCCAATTCACTTATCGAAGTTTATATTTTGAGTGATGTAATTAGATAAATAATCACGTCTGTTTACCGCCATTTTCTTCAAATACTGAGTTTGCGCAGTGCCGGTGAAATGCAATGTAAGCGAGTAATGTCATTGGTTGGAATGAGATTGACGTTGTGAATACGCGAATTCTAAGCATCATGGGAAAATGATGACGTTTCCTAAGAGAGAATGACTGGAGCATCGCTTAAAATATAATAATCTCTCTACTATCTCTGTGGAAAGAGAATTTTTCCATAGACACAATTTTTCGTCTCTGCGGAGAGACTGAGACCAGCATAGATCCCCTGAACATATATGGCGATATACTGTTGTTCACTACTTTAACAACTTCGGAAGCTGATTTTATAAAATTGCGGCTGCGAGCCACACGCAGCTCTTTGGTACGTTCAATGTGGCTCCATACTATGAAAGTCAATAGTTAATAAAGTGAAAAAAGTTAGATTTAGAAAATGAAAGACGTATCAAAGACCTTCATGCGTTTACATGCATGAACGGTCCAAACGGCCATATTTATATATAGGGTGGAGAAAAACTTCGTCGTAAAATTTTGTGTATTGATAAGGGACCTCGAAACAAGTCGAAAATGTCTAATGAACATATGGTCTAAATGGCACCGTTTTCGAGTTATAATCCTTTAAAGTTTAAAGCAAGCCAATCACCATCGAGTACACAAAGCGTCACGACGCACCGCTCGCCTTCTTTCTAACCCGGTAGTCAATAGGAGAGCGACGCAAAGCGACGCGTCTTGGCAACAACGACGCGTCGTTACGCTTTGTGTACTCGATGGTGATTGGCTTTAAAGGTTATAACTCGAAAACGGTGCCATTTAGACCATATGTCCATTAGACACTTTCGACTTGTTTCGAGGTCCCCTATCAGTATACAATTTTATGACGAAGTTTTTCTTCATCCTCTATATCTTACTCAAAGAATCATTAGCATACACATGATGTATATTAACTCGCCTGTCTATTTTGGAATTAAAGAGGCGTTGGGCAATTATTTTCTCAATAGATGATGAACTGGTGATGCAAACAGAAACCACAAAAATTCTTTAATACAGAATATGATGTGTTTTCCATTTAATTGATAAAAATTTGAACCAGTACTGTATTGTTATTAAACTCCCTGTAAAGCGGTTTTCTTGGCAAAATTTACTTGTGTTGAAGTGAAGTCGAACAATAATTGAAAATTTTTATTCATAACTGAATACTTTTTAAACATTATATTAATTTCCGATTAAAGATTACGAATACTTCTCGTAAATACTGATAAATTTAGGGATTTTTCCCGCTTTTTATGTCAAATGTTCTATGGCCTTTGACATATGGGACAAGGAAACTGATTCCAGACAGAAATCAATGCTTTACCATATGTCGACCAGAATTAAATGAGTCAGTAGTCAAATTTTCAAGGTTAGGTTAGATTAGTTTGATTTTACTGCAAGAAGTGCTGTTTTCATTTATTTAAGTAACCTTCAGCAACTAATTAAATTCATGCTATATTCCAGTGGTCTCCAAAGTGGGATACGCATACCCCAGGGGGTATGTGAGACGATACCTGGGGGTATGAAAGAAAATGGTGCTGTGGAGGGAGAAATTTGAAAATGGGTGTTTAGAAATGTTTCCATCCTTATCTGATTTTGTTGATGAAATAATATGATTGTGGAACAAAGAAAAAGTCTAATATCTACACATTTAAGAAGTTTAGAAACATATTTTTGTAACCATTTACTGAAAATGAATTTTATAACCATTTACTGAAAATGTAAAAATTGAACATCTACTGATATCATTTCAAGAGCAGTTAATTGATATAAAATACAGTACAACATTGCTAAAAAAATTTAAACAGAAATCTCTTCATGATTGGTGGATGGGACTGAAATCTGAGTATTCCAATTTAGTAAACACAGCAGCCGATGCATTCTTACAGTTCAGTTTTACTTACCTATGTGAGGTATCATTTACTGCAATGATAGGTATTAAAATTAAATATCAAAATAAATTAAACTTGGAACCAGACCTTCTATCGACAGTGTCAGATAACATTAAATCAGAATTTTCAGAGATTATTAAACAAATGCAAGCCCATTGTTCTCATTAAATTTAATAAGAAAAATAATATAGGTATTTATGTTTATAATAAAAATAATGTGCAATAATAGCTTTTTTGGATATTACATAAGGCCTTATTTCTTCTTTAAAATACTAATTATGATAAATTTCTGCTCAGTCAATTGGGGAGTATGCACCATTTATTTTTTCTGTCTTAGGGGTACAGAGTCAAAAAACTTTGGAGACCACTGCTATATTCTGTTCCTAATTATGATACTTTTAATAAATATTTGTCTATAACATTTGCAAAGTCGTGAATTTTAATAATACCAGTAATAATAATTAAAACCTAAACCTAACAGTTCTAACGACTCTGTAAATCCAGAGTTTGGTCTGAGCTCAGGTCTTTCACTATGTTCTAAACTAAATATAATTAAATCAAAACAATCTAACAACAGTTAATGTTTAACCAGCAAAAACAAATAACTGAAAACTTACAATTAGAAGTAACGAAATAAGTGTTAGATCAAAAACAACAAACGATGTTAGAAACTTATACTAATAATTGAATAAATTCTTCAAAACAAGTTAAATTAACAAAAAAATAAATTTATTGAACTCACAACACTTACAAAAGTGTTAATTAAAGCTTTATTAAAACACTAATAAAGCAACAATCAATTAATCAACAAAGCTTATTTAATCCAACTCAGATATCGAAAAATTCAATTATTCACAAGAAATAAACCTTAAATATATGTTATTCTACTACCTCCACTACCGATAGAAACTTCAAGCAATTGTAGATCTTTACAAGAAATTTGAATGTCACTATTCCAGTTCTAGCTCAATACAACACCTCGCCAAGTCGTCAAGCTAGGGAGGTTTTATACAGTCTCGAGATTGGCTCATTTGCATAATTTCGCATCACAATATCAAATTTATTAGCTTACAGAATAATGAATTCATGTCATCCTCTTTACAATTTAATTATATTCCGAACAAAACATCAATAAGAGATCATTCTTATATTCTCATATCGGCTCAGTGGTAGACTTATTCAGATTAGATGACGTCACTAGCTGGGAAAGCTCTTTCGGAGGACGGATTCCGATTCTGTAACACATGATTGCTAACTTCTATGACAGAGAATGTGGAAGTAAGTCAACTCTTAAACTAAAATATAATACGTTAGGATAATATTAAAAGTAACAATAAATAATAAAAGAGCATAAGAAAAAAAAACAGGACAGGTCAGAGTTAACCTCTTCACACATTGATGACATTATCCCCATAGCCTTTTAAGACACCTGCATAAGACTTCAGTTTCATATGTTGAAAATGATTATTTTGTAAACTGTGGGAGATAATACCAAGATCTGCTCTTGTGAGCCAAACATTATTTACCTTTAGGTTTAATTCAAGCTTTGGAGAATTTTCAATCATATTGATGATATCTAACCAAAGATTTTCCGATGACATATCATTATTTTATTTTTATATTTCCAATTACTTTTAAATGTCTTTGAGTTCATGTCTTTACAATAAGATGCAACATGTATTGTCTTGTTACAAATAAAATGTTTCTTACCTCTTAATTTACATTTATTTCTGTAATTGTCATGACTACAAATTTCACATATATTGCTGGAACTGTTTGATGAAGATCTATTGTTTGTGGAGTAATAAAATTTCTAGAAATTTATTCATAATGGCTCTGCATTTCATTTTTTCTGCCTCCTTATTGGCAAGTTCCAATGAAGATGCAATCTTTATTGGTTTATTCATATCCAAGTCTGTCTCTGTTAATAATCTTTTCAATTTGGTCTCATTGAATATTTCTGCTACAAATTGGTCCATTAAATTTTCCTCCAGCATAATGCCCAAGAATTCACATTTATTAGCCTATTTTCTTAATCTTATGATAAGCACATCAGCATTTTCATGCTTGTACTCTTATTTATTGTTATAATAGACGTTTACATGTTTAGTTACGAATTTTTTAACACCTACAGTAGTATCCCAGCCTTTAAAAACTGAATACAGCATATATGACATCACTTTCTGTATCATATGTGTATTGTTTCATTTGATGAAACTTATATATTTCTATCAAATACTACTTTATTCAATTTAGATTTGAAGTGATTTTCTAAAGCTTTCAATACATCTTCATATTTTAAATTATCTATCCTTTTTGGTAACAATAAGATTTTGACTAATTTGAAATTTCAGGATTGATCATCATAAAAATACTGTTTTTCTTCCAATTTATATATATCAAAATGTAACTTAATTTGTTCCTTAAAATCTCTGAAATTTTCTATTTACAGATCATATGCTTCCAACTTAAAATTTATGCTGCTCCATCTTATAAATTTTCTTCTAAGCTACTTTCCCTGTAATATTGTAAATTACTGTACAAAAACAAAAAACTTGCTTAATAGCATATCTTAAACCTATCAACAGCACCATTTGTTGTGTGATCTCTTAAGAAATTCATACCATATATGAGAATTATAACATTTTATTATATTTTTATTATAACATATTTATATTGATATTTTATTATAACATTTTTTTTAATTAGATTTTCCACAAAATAAGGCAAGTACAATGTATGGCATTTGTCATTCTTTCACATCATATTGCATCATTGTCACACTGTTGCCACAATAATATAAACACCATCAAATTCCTTAATAAAATTATTCATAAATATAACAGTTATTAATCAACAGATGGAGCTACATTGGCTAAATTTAAAAATGCACACAAAAAACAAAGCTCTAAACAGGATAAATACTTTATTAATAGAAACGTTTTCGACCTTATCAGTAGGTCAACCTCAGCTGCAATGAATATACAGAACGGAGAGAAGAAACCCCCTACAAAAATAAACAACTACAAAATGACATAATAAGAGACGTCGTACAAACACTTTTACATTACTATTACAAATTCCACTGCTACCAAACAATAATAAAAAATACTAAAAATAATAATATTAATGTTACAACATAATAAAGTAAAAATCAGAAGTGATATTAATAAAAATACAACAGTAAAGACACGCGGACAGGGAATGCATGACGTCATCAATTTTGTCCAACTATTTAGATGAGCAGCACTAACAACAAACAGTGACAATGGCAGCATATTTCCAATTATAACCCACACAATCTCCAGGCCAAAGAGAGGCAGCAGATCATTAAAATTTAAAACATACTCATATTTATTTAATTTATTTATTTGAAGCATCTCAGCCATCCTTATGTTGGTATTTTCTGCTCAGAATAATCTTGGCATTGTTCCACTCTATATCTACATCATGTTCATACACTCTAGTTGACAGAGCAGTGTTTAACGAACCTTTTTTATATCATTTTTGTGTTTTTTGATGTGTGTTTTTAAGGACCTAAGAAATGATATATATATTGGATCAACTGTTAACAAGTCCTTATTTTTAAGTATATCCTGTTTAGAGCTTTGTTTTTTGTGTGCATTTTTGTGAGTGTAACAGGATGGCTTTAAAGTTCTGGCTAAATTTAATTTAATCATTTCTAAATTAATTTGTAATGCTAGGGTTATTTAGCTGTTGTTTGATTATTAATCCCTATTAAGTTTGTTTGTTTGATCTAAAATATTACCAATATTTAATATTAGTATTTTCTTAATATTTTTGCTAATCTGTAGTGGCAGAATGTCTATAATAATACAGGTACTATATATATTTCTGTATAAACCAATTTCCTAGTTTAAACTAAAAAGGGGCAAAAAATCAAAACCTGTATATACAGGACCGGATTTACCAATAGGTCGACTAGGCCACGTCCTAGGGCCCTGCAATTTTAGGGGTCCCAAAACTATCAATCAGTTTTCAACTTTTATAAACTTTTAATAAGAAAAATATTTTTATTAGTGCTAGATAGAAAGTAAAATTTTAAAGGTTCCTTATAAGTCAGTTTTCAACTTTTATAAACTTTTAATAAGAAAAAATGGGTTTTTAGTGCTAGATAGAAAGTAAAATTTTAAAGGGTTCTTATAAGTTATAAGGATCCTTTAAAATTAGACGTAGCTGATTTGAATTAACTAGATAGAAAGTAAAATTTTAAAGGTTCCTTATAAGTTATAAGGAGCTTTTAAAATTAGACATAGCTGATTTGGATAGAAAGTAAAATTTTAAAGGTTCCTTATAAGTTATAAGAAGCCTTTAAAATTATATGTAGCTGATTTGTAGATAGTAAAATTTTAAAGGTTCCTTATAAGTTATAAGGAGCCTTTAAAATTAACGTAGCTGATTTGAATTTTTAGGGGCTCCAAAACCTTGCTCGTCCTAGGTGTAGCTGATTTGAATTTTTAGGGGCCCCAAAGCCTTACTCGTCCTAGGGAACCTTTAAAATTAGACATAGCTGATTTGAATTTTTAGGGGCCCCAAAGCTCTTTAAAATTAGACGTAGCTGATTTGAATTTTTAGGGGCCCCAAAGCCTTGCGCATCCTAGGGCCCCTAAAAATGCAAATCCGGCTCTATGTATATAAGCCAATTCATAAAAGTTGCTGAAAACTAAAGTTAAACTAGCTAAAAAGTTTAATATTCCTGCTACCAATTTATAGCAGGAATATTCAATGAGATTACACTGAATTCATTTTCCTTGCCTCTATAACTAGTATATATTGTGAAAATGATTCAAATCAAATGCGCTGAATTAACACCTAGCATAATAATTTAGAATTAAATTATAATTTTAATAATTATTTTTAAATCAAGGCTATAGTACTACCATCTGTTGAATTAATAATTAATTAATTTTTAAATTTGGATTAAAATGGTGCCATCTAGTAATTCATTCATTCATTCATTCATCTTCCCATGGTTGGGTAATTGTTGGGGCTAGTCATTGATTCTTGTTGCTGTTTTCCATTAGTTCCGGTTCTGGGTGCAGTGGAAGGCTTCTTGGGCACTGCATTTGCCCCAGTCAGTGATATTGTCCATCCAGACTCATGGGGGCCGGCCTTGTTTTTTTTGCCATTCATGTCAGATGTAACTACGTGTTTGATTATCCAGTTGTTATCCATGCGGCAGATATGCCCAAATAGCGTGAGCTTTCGCCGTCGGATCAGGTCAATGACAGTGGTATGAATGTTCAAGGTGTTCCCGATCTCTTCGTTTCTGATTTTGTCCTGCCATTTAATTTTTAATAGGCGGCAATAGCAACGCATCTTGAATGCCAATAGTTTCTTCTTATCGTTCTCTTTCAATGTCCACATTTTGGCCACGTAAAGCAAAACACTGAACACACAAACTTAAAGAATCCACAGCTTCATTGGGACAGTGATCTTGCTGGACTTCCATATGTGTTTCAGCGACGCCAGGGCTCCGGTGGCTTTGGCAATTCTGTTTTTAATCTCCACTGAGCAGTTGTTATCCCACGTGATGATGCTTCTGAGATACTCAAACTGTTCTGTATTTTTGACTGGCTGGTTGTTGATCTCAATTTGTTGTTCAATGTTGCGTGCTCCGAAGACCATCGTTTTAGTCTTGCTGGTGTTGATTCGGAGCTTGCTTTTTTTGGCAGATGTTTGCAGGGCGGTTGCTTGGTCCTGGAGTGCTTGCAGATCTTCATTCATGAGATTGATGTCGTCAGCGAATCGGAGGTTGCTGATGATGCTGCCCTGAATGGTGACTCCGAGGTTGAGCTTGGTGACGCTGTCCATTGTGCGTTCCAGATAGGTGATAAACAGGAGCGGAGATAGTGGGTCTCCTTGGCGACTGCCGATCAGCATCTCAAACCAAGTCCCCATGTCATTTCCGGTCTTGACGGCAAGCCTGGTGTTCTCATAGATGTTTTGTAGCAACTTAACCACTTTCCTGTCAACTCCAAAGGAAACGAGAACTGCCCAGATCTGTTGTTGGTTTATGCTATCAAATGCTTTCTGGAAGTCGATAGAGGAGTTGTAGATCTTTTTTACCTTTCTGCTTTGCTTTTTCGGCAAGTAGTCAGACCAATAGGATTTGTTGCACTGTACTGCGGTCTTTACAGAAGCCCGCTTGTTCTTCGGCCAGGTACGGTTCCAGCTGGTGTTGTAGTCTTCGCAGTAGGATGATCAAGAAGACTTTCTCCAAGTGGCTGATTAATGAAATAGTTCTGTAGTTTTCGCATTTAGCCAAGTCTCCTTTTTTGGAATGGGTATTAAGATGGTTTTTCCCCAGTTTGTTGGTATTTTTTCTTCAAGCCAGATCTTTTGACAGGTTGTGCAGGCTTGCTGTTAGTTTGGGTCCACTAGCTTTGATCATTTCTGCTGTTATTTTGTCGAATCCAAGACTCTTTTGTTGCTTCAGTGTTCTGATTGCTGCTTCAACTTCAGAATGGAGGATGTGTGGACAAGGATACTCATCAGCTGGTCGTGTTATTTCCTCCAGTTCCACATTGGTTGTCATTGGATCGTTGTAAAGTGCGCTGCAGTACTTGGTCCACCAGTTTGTAATTGCTGTTTTTGTTTGTAGGATTTTGCCAGCATCGTCTTTGAGAATGCTCAGCTTCAGAGGGAACGGCTTCCTGAGCATTTTGATCAGCTTGTAGGCTTGGTGGATTTTGCCTGTTTTGAGGCCATTTTTGGCAGCTTTTCATTGTTCATTGAGCCAGTTTTCCTTTTCCTCCTTGAACAAAGTTTTTTCACTTGGATACAATGGGCTTTGTAAATGTTATTATTTTCTTCAGAGATGTGCCTTTTGAGCTTCCATTTTCGTTTTTTGTTTGCCACTTTCAGGGTGTTTACTGTGATCCATGGTTTCCTCGGTTTCTCCGTGACCACTAAAGATGATTTGATTGCTGTTTTGATTGCGGATTCCAAGATGGAAGCGTGCTCATCTAAGCTCGTCGTTGGAATAATTTTTTTCAACTGTTCATTTAAGCTCTTTTCATATGCCAGTTTAATCGGCGGTTGTTTGAGATCATCGGTATTGCATTTGCGGAAGTCCAGGGTACCTTGGCTCATTGTTGATTGTTTCTTTAGTCTAATCTTTATGTTGCATAGTACCAGTGAATGGTCTGATTGAATATCTGCACTTTGAAAACTTCTGCAGTTCTGAACTGATGTTTTCTACTTACTCTGCACCAAAATTAGGTTGATCATGTTGTGGTGTATGCTGTCTGGAGATGTCCAGGTCCATTTCCTGCAGGGCTTTTGCCGAAATCTCGAGTTACAGACATAGAAGTTGTGTTCTGTTGCGAATTCCAGGAGTCGTTCTCCTCTTTCATTCCTGTCTTCGTATCCTTCCTTACCATTGCTGATTCCTATCTGGTGTTGTTCAAACTAATTTTTGCATTCCAATCGCCAGTGATAATCATTAAGTCTTTTTTTGGTGTTTCATGCAGTGTGTTTTTGATTTCTCCATAGAAGTTCTCAACGTACTCATCTGATGCATTGGTTGTTGGAGCATAGACGTGGATTATTGAGATATTAAACGGTGTAGTACTGAATCTCGCCGAGATGATTCTTGAACTGATAGGGTTGTAGCTGATTAGGTATTTCTGCGCTTTTTTGCTTAGGAGAAACCCGACACCTTTAAAATGGTGTTTCTCTTCTCCAGACCAGATGAAGTCTCCAGTAGACAGTTTGCCTTTGCCAATCCATCTGACTTCCAACACGCCCAATACATCGAAGGTGAAATTTTTCATTTCATGTCGTAACAGTTCAAGTTTCCTTGGGGCCTATAGTGTCTGGACATTCCATGTTCCAATGGTGAACATGACTTTTTGCGACTTTGAATTTTTCAGTTGTTTCTGCATAGCTTGATCTTTTCTTTGTTCCAGTAGCTAATTTTTCGACTTTGCCCTGGTTTATTGACAGAGGATGCAGGCCTTGTTCACCCGGGGGACGCCCGAGCCGGTATGGAAAATGTTGATTTGATGAATTCATGACTAGTTCTTTCGTCTTTTCTTTTTATGGATGACGGTATCTGCATCCCTTCCATCCAATCCTCCTCCTTTTCCTGGCTTGGGACAGGCTGTGGAGTTAGTAATTAATAATTAAACTATAATTTTAAATTAATTTTTCCTGAAATAAAATTTTTTAAAATAAAATCCTGGAATCAAATAATAATTTTAGGAAAAATTAAATTGATTCCAGCACTAGAATCAGACAAGGATCTTTGAAATAGTGCCCCAATGCTTTACAATTAGACTACCTTATCCAGCAAAATTCTGTGTTGGGAAGCTTATGTAATGAACAATTTGGAAACTTATTGAACTAGGTCAATACAAGCACTCCCAAGTTGGCTATCTACATAGCCATGAGCTCTCACAGCAAACCTGGGCAGATAATTCAAATTATTAGTTTAAATTAATGATTTGGGTTGGTATATAATAGGATTATTTTTTCTATATATAGATTTTAATTGAAAATATTGTCTGTAATTAATATTTACAATTTTAAATAATCTGATATGCAAAATATATCTAATTTCTGTTATAAACTTTAAACATTGTACAATAAATAGATTTTATCAATTTATAGGTTTAATTATTGATGCATTTGGTGAACTGAGAGATCAGTTGCAAAGTGTAGTAGAAGATATGGAGGTAAGATAGCAATATTGTGTTGAAATATATTAATTATTGGTAAATCCCACTATAACATACTAATTAGGATTGGAATATCTGTATGTTAAGCTGAAATGAATTATAAATGGCTTTGACAGTTCCAAATGAAAAGTTGATAGCATATTTCTAATCCTAATTTGTGAAAAATCAAATATTTCCCAACTGTTTTAAAAACATTACAATGTTTTATTTCTATTTTAAATAATATTTAACTTAACATTTTAATTCACATTTATTCAACTTTAGTCGTAAAAATGTATCAATAGTGGAAATGGCCAACTTTCTTCATGACATATTACTAATTCAACCAAAACATATTTTACCAGATTGATGCTCAAATAAGTTTTATTTCATTAACTGTGACAAATAACATCTTAAACTTTTTATTGCATATTTTTTTTACTTTTTATTAACAATGTTCTATTGTGAATGAAAGTACAAAAATAAAAAGTACTTCATATTTCAACTTCTAAAATAAAAGTTGATATTCTGTATCGGAAATCCACTGTCAACTTATATATGGTTCTGATATGCTAAGCATATAAATTTACAATAATTTTTTTTTGTGATACTGTTTGAATTTCTGTATATTATAAAATGTGATTAGCATTTGTTAAACAAATAAAATTGTTTTTAATAAAGTTAATGCAATCAAATTTTCTCCAACAATAAATACTTATTTCATAAATTATCACTGTTTACTATTTAACTGTTTAAATCTCCAATTAAACTCAATTAATTACTTAGCACACATTGCAGTTTTAGATCAAAACTCTCTTTTAATTAGCTTTCGTTTAATACAAACGTTTTCGACGTTCTAACGCCATCCTCAGGTATCTTATCTTACAATACAATAGAATATTGTGAAAGAATAGAACATCGCTATGGAATCCTGTTTCTTTCGAACAAAAATTTTCAAATTCAAAAATTTAACCTCTAGCATTCGCTTACACTAACATATATATATACATAATTATAATTTAACAATAGCAGACCTCTATTATATATATTAGACATTATAATATGAATTATATCTTAAAACAAAATAAATTAAACTACATATTTTCTACATTCAGAGAGTAGTTACAATACGTGGCTTTCCGACCTTCTTTGTCACATATCATACTATATTAGCAGTCCTTATCAATACGATATCATAACAATTCTTTTTACAATGCTATTAACTAATTAGCTAGATAGTCATTCTATATGCAATTCAACTTTCCCATCATTCGTATCATCAATCTTCCTCTGGGCCACTAAGCTTACTTTGCTTTACTCATCACATACCTCCATGCCCCTGACGGCTCCCAGTTCATTTTGTCATTCACCAGTATTTCTTTATTACTCCTTTTCATTATCTCTATCGCCTCAGATATTGTCGGCTGTGTATACGATGGCACTGACTTAACCTTCTTCGTCTCCTCCCACTTTATTTCTATATCATTGGCATACGCTTCTGTCGCTAGCGCTGTCGTCAATTTAGCGTTTCGCACGTCTCTTTTATGTTCCTCTATTCTCTTTTTAATTGTCCTTGTCGTGACTCCTACGTACGCTTTCTCCTTATTTTCTTTTATATCTCTCAATGGTATTCTATACACCCCACTCTTCTCTTGCTGCTCTAGTGGATCTTTATCATTTCTTAGTGTGTTGAAAAGGGTGGGATTTCTTCTCGTTGTTAACCTCTTCTTACATTTCTTTGCTAATTTCTTCATCGCATTTACATTCTTAAGATGGTACGGAACTACCATAAAATCCTTATTTCCTTCCTCCTCCATTTTAGAATCTCCCAGCTTATTCTTGACTTCTTTGTATATCTGGTTAAGAAAAGAAACGTTATACCCATGGCTTATACCTACCTTCCTTATATACTTCAATTCTTCCTTCAGACTTTCCTCTTTCGAACTATAATTATAATTCTTAGTAATTTGGAAAGAAGGCCAGAATGTAGAAAGTTTAACGGAAGCATTAACATTAGAGAATTATGGCCTGAAACTAAAAAATGAGCAGAAAAGCAAAGATAACATACATTTTCTAGATTTACAGCTGAATGTGCAAGATGGGACAATAGTAACGAGTGTCTATCGGAAACCATCGTACAAGCCGGTATTAATACCCAGATGGTCAAATGACCCGACATCATATAAAAAAGCTGCTTTTAGAAGTTTTTATAAGAGAGCATTATTATATAGTTCGAAAGAGGAAAGTCTGAAGGAAGAATTGAAGTATATAAGGAAGGTAGGTATAAGCCATGGGTATAACGTTTCTTTTCTTAACCAGATATACAAAGAAGTCAAGAATAAGCTGGGAGATTCTAAAATGGAGGAGGAAGGAAATAAGGATTTTATGGTAGTTCCATACCATCTTAAGAATGTAAATGCGATGAAGAAATTAGCAAAGAAATGTAAGAAGAGGTTAACAACGAGAAGAAATCCCACCCTTTTCAACACACTAAGAAATGATAAAGATCCACTAGAGCAGCAAGAGAAGAGTGGGGTGTATAGAATACCATTGAGAGATATAAAAGAAAATAAGGAGAAAGCGTACGTAGGAGTCACGACAAGGACAATTAAAAAGAGAATAGAGGAACATAAAAGAGACGTGCGAAACGCTAAATTGACGACAGCGCTAGCGACAGAAGCGTATGCCAATGATATAGAAATAAAGTGGGAGGAGACGAAGAAGGTTAAGTCAGTGCCATCGTATACACAGCCGACAATATCTGAGGCGATAGAGATAATGAAAAGGAATAATAAAGAAATACTGGTGAATGACAAAATGAACTGGGAGCCGTCAGGGGCATGGAGGTATGTGATGAGTAAAGCAAAGTAAGCTTAGTGGCCCAGAGGAAGATTGATGATACGAATGATGGGAAAGTTGAATTGCATATAGAATGACTATCTAGCTAATTAGTTAATAGCATTGTAAAAAGAATTGTTATGATATCGTATTGATAAGGACTGCTAATATAGTATGATATGTGACAAAGAAGGTCGGAAAGCCACGTATTGTAACTACTCTCTGAATGTAGAAAATATGTAGTTTAATTTATTTTGTTTTAAGATATAATTCATATTATAATGTCTAATATATATAATAGAGATCTGCTATTGTTAAATTATAATTATGTATATATATATATTAGTGTAAGCGAATGCTAGAGGTTAAATTTTTGAATTTGAAAATTTTTGTTTGAAGGAAACATGATTCCATAGCGATGTTCTATTCTTTCACAATTTTCTATTGTATTGTAAGATGAGATACCTGAGGATGGCGTTAGAACGTCGAAAACGTTTGTATTAAACGAAAGCTAATTAAAAGAGAGTTTTGATCTAAAACTGCAATGTGTGCTAAGTAATTAATTGAGTTTCATAAATTATATATATTACATTTGATAAATAATGGAAATTCTATACTAATGTATAGATAAATGTATTATTCTCTAATTTAGATTTACATAATGTGAAATATGTTTTAATGTGCTGCTATTACAAACATATGCTCTTATTAAAAACAAAAATGCTGACAGACCACTTTATAATGTAGGTATGGTGATCTCTGATATTTCCAATAAAGTTTTCAATAAATAATATAAATGCATAATAATCATTGATATTTGCTCATTTATTAGTAAATATCAATGATTATTATGCATTTATATTAGTCATTGGAAATATCAGAGATTGCCATGTCTACATTATGCAGTGATTTCCAAAATAGCAATCCATCAGTATTTTTGTTTTTAATAATAGCACATATTTGTAATTGTTGGATGTTTAACAAATAATTAATTGCACAATGATTTAAATACATTATGTTTTATTATATTGTTTCCTAATAAAGTCAACCAGGGAGCACTAGTAGTTTTCCTCTACTAACTATGCTACTAGAACATGAATCATTTTTTTGGTTGGTACATCAAACTGGTTATATAATATATCAGTAATATATAATATATCAGTATATTAAATGGGAGTAGCAGTATAGATAATAAAATCATATGCTATAGCAATATGATTTATATAATTTAATCATATGCTATATAGCAAAAGTGAAGTATACCCAAGAATACTTCACTTTTTGATGCTTTGCAATTATATTTTATGTTTATATCTCAAAATAATACTTAATACTTAAACAAGTGTGTGTTTAAGTGGGATATACCCAAGTATACTTCACTTTTTGATGCTTTGCAATTATATTTTATGTTTATATCTCAAAATAATACTTAGAATAAGTATATAAAACATAAATTAACACAGACAAGCCAGGGCCATTCTGGAAAACTGAAAATATGAGTCCCAGAATTGAGTATGGATCCTCCAAAATAATACATGAATACACCTAATTATTTAAAATGTGGCCATCTGGCAGAGTTTTTTAAGCCTAGCACACTGTGCACTTAAAAACGTATTTACACTATTATTCATTAAATTTTTATTGCATTATCAAAGGAAAAAAGCTGTAATTCACTTTACAGAAAAATTAGTTTTACAGTGGTGGTCTAGAAAGTAACTGCCACAATAATGAGGTATGCCTGAATTTAATATATATTTATTTTATTATATTTAGAATTTAAATTAATATATATAAAATTTCTAAAATGTTAAATATTTTTAGGCCTGTTTATAATTCATTGTGTTTTAAAAAGGAATAATTTACTGATAATATATTGAAACCAAATGTTCTTATAAATATTATTATCAAACTCATAATAGATTTTAGCCTTCACCATTATTAGAAGGCCACCACCCAGACTATGCATTTCAACATTCTTGGTAGATTTCCATCATATGAACACAAGCTTTTTCTCACTTTTCACAGACGGATCTAAATCCGATGGATCTTGTTGAAATTTTCCCCACACACTATTTTTTCCGCATCAAGAAGCTTCTGTTCCTTCTCTTAAAAAGGGGATATATCATCAATTTTGTTGGGTTCCAGAATATGTTGGTATTCAGAGGAATGAACTTGCTTATATCACTGCCAAATCAGCCACCCCTCACCATTCACACAATTTCCATGTCATTTTTTCTGACTTTAAGCCTATTATTAATGAGAAGCTGATAGAAAAGTGGCAAGCATATGTGGAATGACAAGCAAACAACAAAATCCACAAGATCAAATCATTGATTAAGCAATGGGACTCTTGTCATTCTTGCCAGATTCCATATTGGGCATAGCCAACTCAACCATAAATGTGTTTTAATGAGTGAAGCCCAACTAATTTATGATCTCTGTCACTCTGCTCTTACTATCAAACACATTTTAATTGAGTGTCCATATTTTACTGCTGAGCATTTATGGCATTTTAACTGGTCTTGCCTTAATCTCAAAATCATTGCTAATAAGGGCTGTAACTGTTCAGGCTTTTTTGCCTTTTTATCAGATATTTGTATTTTATTTCTCAAAGATTTATACTGCTTATTCTAACATAACTAATTATAACTAGCCAATTAGCAGGAAATGATAATCATCTCAAAGAAAATTATTGTATACAAAGTAGTGCTTTTGGAATACTTAGATTCCCTCTTTAGGGAATCTAATTAAATTCTGTTCCAATTTGTTAACATTTAAAATTAAATCAAACAATATTACTAAAAATGATAAAGATCAGATAGACAAAAATCAAATCCTGGGCATGTATCAAATTGAATTTAAAGACATGGATGTACAGGTACAGTGTATGACAGAAAGGTTTTGACATCAGCGGAAAAGGTTCGGCTTTCATACAATATGCAAAAACTGATTGAGTCATTACTTCAGTTGTTGAGCATTGTAGGCTATAATTTGGGTTAAACCATTCTATCGGTTGATTAGCAATGGGGAGTGGAAGGAATATTGCATGTTTAAGCATTTATATGCAAAAAATAAAAAACGATTTTGTTTACTATATTTTGCTCTTAACTTTTATTAATACATTAAATAACGTAAAAAATATTAATGAAATAAATTAGGATCGTAACTTTACTGGCAATAACTGAATTATTAAGTAATAAGATGCGTTGCATACCGAAGTGTCGTTTAATACCGTATTTAAAGGCATGAACTAGATTGTTGAAGTTGAGTGCGAATTATTTCAAAATGCCAACTACTACGTCTAAGAGTTCTAGGTTGCTAATCATTCATCATAGGAACAACGGGATGCCTGTGAAAGACATAGCGAATATATTACAAATAAGTAGGCAAACAGTTTACAACATTCTAAAGCAGCACGAAGAGAGGGGGGAGCGTATCACCTAAAAAATCACCAGGTCATCCACGATTGATCTTCTTAATAATATCGACGATAAATGCATGTAATGATAAGTGCTGAAGGCAGCAAAGTTATCAAAGCTAATAGGGTGCATCCCGCATGCATCCTTCATAATCTGGAATCTGTAAACATGTTAAAAGCACCTCTCTAAGCTATTCTATAACCATTACCTAGCGTATAATAATGTTTTACAGCAATATATTTCAATATTAAGAATTCGAAGAATAGCAAATTATAAAAAAAATTGTTTTTCAACTTCACCAAAGTTCTAGGCTTTGCCCATTAAATAATATGTTATGTATTATACAGTTTCATATTTTTATTATATGCAAATCTGAAAATACTTAAAATAAACGAACTTTTGAGTGTTTAATGTGTATTTTTTATCTTACAATTAAAAACAAATTTTATATGAAAAAATCATATCGAAATAAGATTTTTAAACTTAGAAATTTTCACTTCTATATTCACAGAACAAAAAACAAAACATTATACAATTATCTAAACTATAATGATAATAATTTCAATACTGAGTTTTTATAACTTGTAAAGAGCATAATAAAAAATAAAATTGTCTTCTGTGTTTAATAAAATGGAAAGTGAAAGAAGAATACAGATCGCATTACTCATGTCAAGTACGTCATAGAAATTCTCCCCTCTGTGAAATATTCCCGACCCCTATTTCTACCGCGGTAAGAACAGTCTACTTCATTACAAGCTGCTGTGCGGAGATTTTCCAGACTTTACAATCGAAACTACTTCCTCTAATACAGCCCCTATGGTAGATGTCAAAACCTTTCTGTCATAGACTGTACAACAAGAGAAACTTTATATAAGGTACAACTCATGCACACTTCCTAAGAGAATTTTAGAACATAAATACAATATTGAAAAGGAAAAAACCACTACTGCATTGACACAAAAAGCTGTAAACAGTAATATACATATAAATTGGGATAGTGCAAATATTATTAAGACACAAGAAAACCTACATATAGGAAGGTGGGAAGAATCTCTAGCTATATTAAAAAATAAAAAACAACCAATTCTATCAATATTGTAGATCCAGGAGAATTGACTAGTGCCTAGAAGTTTTGTCTAAATTAATAATTTACTGAAGATCTTTATATAACAAAATTTATTAATGTATGTAAAAATAATTTAATATAAAAAACATTTTAAAATTAAAATAAGAAAACTTGTTTAGTGTGGCACGTGTTTTAATCACTGTAGTAATATTGTTTGATTTAATTTTAAATGTTAACAAATTGGAACAGAATTTAATTTGTTCTATAAAGTTGAAAAGGGAATCTAAGTATTCTGAAAGTGTTACTTTGTATACAAAAAAGTAATTTTCTTTGAGATGATTATCATTTCCTGCTAATTGGCTACTTATAATTAGTTATTTGTTTTTACATCATATATAATGCTTATTGTATTGTTACTTGTTTGTATTTGATATATGACAGTTTCAATTGTTTTGTTTCAATTTTACAAGTTTTTGTTTATATTTTATTAACTACCGGTACTCATTTTAAAAATTATATTCAGTGTTTGATACTCATTTTAAAAATTATATTCAGTGTTTGATGCAGTTTGGCCCATGAGGCCTTTGCACCAATAAATCAAACCATTTTATGATTATTTTTCAAATATCAAATTACAGAAACCTGAAAATCAATTGCTCAATGTGAACAAACACAGAATGGCAATACTAAGGTTATTCTGACAGAAAATATTGAAGCAAATCAAAACTGTTCAAGCCTTATGTCACAAAGTGGCTTGGGATAGTCCTTATTGGATGACACCCGTGACATCTACAAAGCATTCATTAGGTATCCTGAAATGAGCAGCTGATGTACTGAAAATAGAGAAATCAATGACATTCAATTTGAGAACGAAGTACCTGAAGTTGTTCAATGGCCTGGGACAAGTTCAAATACCATATAAAATCTAACTATGAGCTGATGTGATTTTAATAACATCTCAGAGAATTCCCATTCCACTATTGAGTGAAATCAAAGCCATTCTGGATAAGATATTATCATTGGGAGTAATTACGCCAGTGGAAGAGTTAACAGAATAATGTTCTAAACTGTATTGGTGTCAAAGCTAAATGGCACAATCTGAACATGTATTGATTATGAGAGACTTATTAAATCGATATACAGTATATTACAGGGTGAACCAAAATGAACGCAACAGCAGCGAAAAAGTTAGTCCTGTGTAAGTTAAAAATCGTATTTATATCAGCTGGTATGAAATAAGAATTCAGAAAAAATATCGAACGTTATTGTTTACACGGAATGAATACTCCAAACAAGAAAACGCGTAGAAAATCGAAAAATAAAAAAAAA
>AYEL01083715.1:0-37711 GCA_000484575.1 Olivierus martensii
AAAAAAAAAGATTACGCTAGAGCAAAAAACGGATCTGGACGATTTAAAAATAAGAATCATAAGAGCCTGTAAAGAAATCACACCACAGATGCTTAGTAACGTAAGAAATAATTTGCACAATAGATTAACCTTATGTCAGCATTTGGAAGGGCAACATTTTGGCCATGCCCTATAAATTTGGTTATGTAGACATACAGGTATATGATTAAAATAAATATTAATATTTTTGTACTTCGTAATACGTAAAATCTTTACTCCAAATGAACAATACCAAACACGTAGAAATTAACTGACGGCAATTTACTTTCTGATATGACGTAATTCGTGCGCTTTTTAAACTAATATTTTGTTCAGATTCCTAATGATACGGTGTTTTTCCCATATCGCTTGGTCTACCAGTTAAGAATAAGTGTTGATTCCTACTTTTTATCTGTGATCTTAATAATTACTGGAATAACCTTTATCAGTTATTCCATTTCAATTTTTCACTAATTTAAATAATATCTGGTTTGCTGCATTGTCCTAAGATATTTGGCGCCAGTGGGCTACTAACAATAATGCGCCCCTGTTCATAAGAAAATACACGGGGGAAGTGGAAGCGGGATGACCGATGAAGTTTTACAAAAGTTTTAGAATTAGAAAAAGTCAATATATTACCAATAAAAAATAAAATTCATACAAAATTCAAATAATCTATATGAACAAAAACAAACTATATAAAGAAAAAACAAAAGTATCTTTATTATAACTGAAATATTCATTTTCCTAGCTTTTTCTTTGACAAACTGGGTAATAATAGTACACATGTACTTAAATAATTAAACAAAACATTCTATGATTTAAATATTTTGTCTATGCACAAAATACTTAAATCATTTAATTTGCTCCTGTCCCAAAGAAGAGAGTAAATAATTTTTTTTTCTTTTAAAAAACGTGCTGAAAAAGATCTTTCACTGCTGCAATTTGTAGTGGCAATTCTTAGACCTCAACATGGTATGGGTACCATTCTAACACCAAAAAATTGTAAAATTTCTCTCTTACCTTCATTAATAAATCTTTGATTTGTTTTAAGTTGTTTCTGAGTTCATTTTAATTGGGAAAAACTACTATTCTTCCATCCTTACCCATAAGTCCACCAATGTGCAAGGCCTAAGCCTGTCATTCCGTTAGGTTAGTTAAGCCAAAATATCCTCATGGAATATTTTTATCTGGCAGCGGCCACTTATAGAGCCGCCATCATCACAGGCTGACTAACACCCATGATGGAGTCAACTGGAAGATTGAAGGATGGGTTTCAGTGGTCCGGGCCCAGATCCCTCCTAAAAAATTGGAGGAGTGGGACCCCCGGATCTTACAGAATGGTAAGCCACAGCTTTACTATGCAGCCATCTGGCTGATCTGGCATTCGGTCAGTCCGCGGGTTCTGTAAAGTGTTCGTTATCCGAACTGTTCATTAAGCGATCACCCACTGTATCTTTTTATTCACTGTCCTGTTTCTTCTGTCCCATTATTTATGTTTTAAGATGACCTCGTTTAACACTGTTTCATTTAGACTTGGTTTCTTTGGAACATATCCCCTGCATTAAACGGGATCTTATTGTATTAATCTTTATTTATAATTAAAAATTTCTAATATAATTCCACAAATGTAGATGGAAATTAATATAAATTATTGTATTCATCCCTCTGATGATGGTTATTAGCAAAAATCTGAAAATTATTTTTTTTTGTAGCTTTAATAAATTTAAATTAATTGCTTTTAATATATTCATATAGATTTCAATTGTATTTTTTTTTTTTTTAAATAAGTTAGTCACTTTATGTAATTGAAACTCAATTCTTTTGGTACGATATGTATAGAGACATAGCTAAATATTGCGATAATTTCACCCAATGTGTGCTGCCTTGATGCCAGGATGGCTGACATCAGGCTCCTCTTCAAATTTTTTCCCAAGTTGACTGAATATCGAATGCACAGTCCTCGACATTGTAGAACCACTGCCTTTTACAAGGCTAGGTAATAAATATATTCTCATTTTCATAGATCATTTTATTTGGTATGCCAAATGCATACCGCTTCTAGAAATTTCTGTGAAAACAGTCGTGAAGGCATTTGTCGGCGGCGGCTGTCGATACATCTTACTCTGGTTTATCATCATTGGTTTATATTCCGTTTATAACTTTATTTTTCGATTTTCTGCACTTTTTCTTGTTTGGAGTATTCTTTTCGATTTTCTACACTTTTTCTTGTTTGGAGTATTCATTCCATGTCCTACACTTTTTCTTGTTTGGAGTATTCATTCTGTGTAAACAATAACGTTGATATTTTTCTGAATTCTTATTTCATACCAGCTTATATAAATACGATTTTTAACTTACACCGGACTTCAACTTTTTCGCTGCTGTTGCGTTCATTTTGGTTCACCCTGTATGAGAAATCATCCAATGCAAGCTACTGAGAATGTTCTTTCAGTAGTTTGCATTGAAACTGTTTGAAACTTGACACCAATCATGAATTTTGGGAGTTTGAGCTGGACCAGGACTCTCAGAAATTCATGACATTCAATACACTATTTGACAGATACCGTACTTGATTCTGAATGGAAGTTTTCAGTACAACACATCATCTGAGTTTTTTCAAAAGAGAATGATGCAAATACTTAACCGAATGTGCAGATCAATATTGACAGTGTGTTAATGTATGAAAGCATAACACTAAGCACAATAACATGCTTCAGAAAGTGTTGGAGTGCCTCATGGTAGAGCAAATTATACTGAACACAGATAAGTGAATCAAATTTTTATGGCATTTCAATGATGGAGAAGGCATGCAAATTGATGAAGATCATATAATAGCTGTTAGAAAGATGGACAAGCCAAAAAAATAAATTGGAACTGAAAAGTCTGCTTGGTTTGGTAAACTATTATAAATTGTTTTATTCTGAATCTAGCTACCAAAGTTCATGCTCTGAATGAGTTGCAAAAGGAAAGAAAGAAGTTTCAATAGAGGATCGCAGGAAGATGTAGCATTCAATGCCATCAAAGAAGAATTCATATTAGCATGATTTGATTTGAAAAGAGAAACAATGATCATTGTAAATGCATCTTCATATGGAGGTGGTGCAGTGATAAAGCAATGGCAAGATGATGGAAAGTTCAGATTGGTGGCATATGCAAGAAGACTAAGCAAATGTCAAAGAAATTTGGTTCAGATAGAGAAAGAAAGATATGTTCTTGTCTGACCATGCAAGTGATTTTATCACTGGGATTACAGTTCACTTAGAGATCAACCCTAAGCTTCTTATTTCAGTTTTTACAATGAAAAAGCTAGACCATCAATACCCCAAAATTCCAGAAAATGAGACACTGACTTGAAAGATATCATTACAAAATCAGATATATTCCAGGGAAAGGAGTTAGGTAAGACTGATATTTTGTCATAATGACCATAGATGATAATAGACCAGAACAGTAACATTGAGAAAAAACTCTGGAGTGTGCCATGATAAACCATCCAATCACTGATCTGAGATTAAGTGAAATCATAAAGGCTCAAAACAGACATCCAACCTGGTCAAACTCTAAGAATTCAGTTAGCACAGTTGGCATGTAATATCAAAGATTAATGGCAGGCAAAAGAAGATATCGCTATTGAAGAAGGACTCCTCGTGAAGTATCAAGAATAGTAATTCTTGGGGAATTCCAATGATTCATTCTAGAGAGAATTCATGATCAATAACAAGGAATATCTAAATGCAGAGTGAGAGCAAGAATGGTGGCCTGAAATTTCCAGCAATATTGAGAGACTTGTAAAAGAATGCTATTCAATGCATGATGGATTCCACAAATAACAGAGAATCACTTCTACTTGCTGAATTTACAGAGAGACCTGGTTTTTGAATAATAATTTATTGATAAATGAAGTAAAGACAAATTATATGATATTCTCATTACAAAATGGGAGTAATAGAAATGATATGTATAATGATGTATCTTTTATACCAATAGAATCTCATAAAGGCCTTGGTATAATATTAGATAGTTGACTTTCAAATAAATTTCATATTCATCATATGATAAATCAAATAAATAGAAAGACAGTATTTACTTTCAAATATTTTCCAAGAATAGCAGATAAATACTTCCTTAAAATTTGGTTTAATTCAGTTTTTATATCATTTCTGGCATATGAAATAAAATTATATGCATCAGGGTTGACATCAAGTTTAAATTTGCTGAGTTGTATCTGGCAGCGGGCAATTAAAAAAGTAAATTCTATATATTTATCAGATAATCAGGAAGAAAGTATAAATATATTAAATCTGCCTACTTTTGTAGAATTGGTGAGGAAACATATATTTCATTATCATTTGTATGTCATAAGAGGAGATCTCCCATTGGATATGATAGAATATAATGTACTGCAGTTTAATTCTTTTGACATACAAATGATAATGAAATATATAAGAGGAGATCTCCCATTGGATATGATAGAATATAATGTACTGCAGTTTAATTCTTTCAAGAAAAATTTGCTTCACGCATGTGTCAAGGGACTTGAAAAGTCATCTAGGTCTTTTTGGATGAGGGCAATTAACACTAATTTTTTGTATAATTTATAAGAGGGGCACCCAAAATGGCATTTCTTGTTTTTGCAGGGTATAATGTAAATAAATAAATAAATAAAAGGTAGGCTTGGATTTTTTTTAATATAAATCACTGATGATTCTTGCTCATATACAATTATTAGTTGAGGTATACTAAAGTTAAAGAATTGAGAATGTCTAAGGAAGCCAGAGTAATCCTATATCTAATCTCATTTTTGCCAGACACAATACTCCAGATGAAGTGCATATGCACTTTGCGCCATTATTGAAATCTGGATTTTCACTATTTGAAAAAGATTGAGGATTTAAACATCAAGTCCCAAATTCTCAAAGCAATGGATTTGCTGAAACAGGGATTAAAATCATAAAATGAAGTTTAAAAAGTTGGGAGGATTGCTACAAAGCTCTTCAGAATAATCGAGCAATGCAACTATCAAATGGATTTTCTCTGGCCAAACTTCTGATGGGATAAAGAATTCGAATGTCCATTCTCATCATACACTCTTTTTCAGAACGAAAAATTCCAGACATAAAAATGCTGAAAGAATAGGACGACAGAAGAATTGCGAATCAGAAATGAAATTTTAATAGAAGATACAATGCATGAGAACCTTATCAAAATGAAACTTGGCAACAAGGTCTGAATAATTGACTTATGACATTCCAGAATAATCCAAAACAAATGGAGAAACCACGATTGCATATCATCAATATGGAAAAATGGACAATCAATGTAATAGGTTTCATCTCTTAAAGATGAGAGACATAAGCAGGGCTGTAACTAGGGCGTGGCAAAAGCAGCATTCGCCACAGGCACAACTTGATGAGGGGTGCAAATTTTTTAATTGATTTCCGTTATTTGCGGGCAAACGACTTTTTCGATAAACGTTCGCAGACAGCATTATGTTTTTCTTTCATTTTATTTCTTAGAAGAGGTAATTTGTGGGTAAGAGCAGCCAAATTGTACTCCAAACAAAGGCACCAGGTCGAGAAGGGGCACTATTTTTATTGATAAAATAAAAGTTTACAATGACTCATTGGGTTTCTGCCTCTTCAGTGAAAATTCATGGAAAGGCCTAAAGAAAAGTAATAAAAGGGATTTGTACAGCAGATTCAAAATCAACTCATTTTGATGGAAATAAGTCAGTTTCAGCATTATTATCTTTAAATGAAAACAAATGGGAGGTGCAAGTTTGACCCTTGCCACAGGCACTGCGTAATCTAGTTATGGCTCTGGACATAAGAATTATTGCAACCCACTTGACAATGGATCAGATGACAGCAATCTATCCATGACATCAATCAGACCAACAACTAGAAAGTTGACTAGTACTAAATACAGATGATGTTCTAATGCAATCACCTTCAGTGACAGTCTGCTTCTTGTAATTGTTTGATCTGATCAGACTACTAGCATGAAATCTTAAGTGTTAGTTATTATTTCAATTGATTTTTTCTACTTTGTAGCTTAAAAACGGAAATATGCGATCAGAGTGTATTTTGTTTGTTTACATAACACTACACAAAAGGAGACACACTAAAACAAAGACATCTGTCTAACATAGGCAGATCATATTCCAGTAGTGTCAGCTGCTGTATACAAGTCATGTTAATATTTCTCTTGTATCTTGCTATTCTTAAACAAAAAGTTTCCAAAAATGATATAAAATTTTTTTATGAGCCAGAGGAATTCCTCAAGTTGTGTATAATTGATAGCATTTGTTTTTTCTTAAAAATATCACAAAAGCTTTGGAAATCATTATCATTTGCATTGTTCAATTTCACAATACTTACAAGGGAAGGAAGGGAATTGTCCGACGCCGATTTGGACCAAATTTTGGGTGTATTTAGAACTATATGAGTAATGATAATATGCAAAATATTACGTCCCCATTTTGGGTTGTTAAAAAAATATACGAGGTTTTATATAACCCATTCTTTTCGTATATGTAATTAATCATTAGCAGTTAAATACAAAAATATTTAAAAAAAGTAAACAACAAATATCTAATGAACTCCCCGACCAACGTCATGGATTTTAGTCACAGCCTTAAACAGGGGAGGAGGTTTCTAAAAATATCACACGCTTAAAACGCGTCGCCAACGACGCGTTTTAAGCGTATTGCCGACGCGTTTTAAGCGCTGCTGTCGGCAATAGCGGCGGATAACTGCGTTTCGCACTCGATTTTCACGTTCATTATTAAGCAAATAGATAGATATGTATTGCCAAGATGTCATTTTAGACTTCAATTAATGCCTTGCATATTATGCCAGCAGTTCAGGAAAAATACAATAATGACTAGAGGATAAGAGATTTTTATTGTAATCATTAATACAGTTTTAATATAATTATTGTTAATTAGAGATGACTCTATCTTCAGAATAGATGGAAAAAATTTAAAAATTCGTCGGATTCCTGAAGGGGCAACCAAACTTATGCAGCCACTAGACATCATGTGTTTCCATCAGTGGAAAGATATGATAAAGAGAATCCAGGAACGTGTGATAACAGACCAAGCGCCTATACATTTGCATGCACGTGACAACATCATCCGCATGAATTCTTTGGTGCTGAACCAACTACAGTCGCCACTATTCACAGAAATGTTTAAATAGGCCTGGGATAAATCTGGATTTTCGGTAACCACTACCAGGTTCGAAAACCTGCGAGACATATGTTTTGATGTTGACTATTATCAATGCTCGGAATGCCCAAACTCTACATTTATTCAATGTTCTTGGCCTGCTTGCCGAAAACCTTTGTGTTTGAACTGTTTTCTTGTAAATATGCACCAACATAATGAAAATAGATATATTAAAACTGCATTAATGATTACAATAAAAATCTCTTATCCTCTAGTCATTATTGTATTTTTCTTGAACTGCTGGCATAATATGCAAAGGCATTAATTGAAGTCTAAAATGACATCTTGGCAATATATATCTATTTATTTGCTTAATATTGAACGTGAAAATCGAGTGTGAAACGCAGTTATCCGCCGCCACAATTTGGCGGGAAACGGCCGCTATTGCCGACAGCAGCGCTTAAAATGCGTCGTTGGTGACGCATTTTAAGCGTGTGATATTTTTAGAAACCTCCTCCCCTGTTTAAGGCTGTGACTAATTAAAACGCGTCGTTGGCGACGCGTTTTAAGTGTGTGATATTTTTAGAAACCTCCTCCCCTGTTTAAGGCTGAGACTAAAATCCATGACGTTGGTCGGGGAGTTCATTAGATATTTGTTGTTTACTTTTTTTAAATATTTTTGTATTTAACTGCTAATAATTAATTACTTGTACATATACGAAAAGAATGGGTTATATAAAACCTCGTATATTTTTTTAACAACCCAAAACGGGGACGTAATATTTTGCATATTATCATTACTCATATAGTTCTAAATACACCCAAAATTTGGTCCAAATCGGCGTCGGACAATTCCCTTCCTTCCCTTGTTAGTTTCATTTATAGTATACTTATGTTTTCAGTTAAACTGCTATATTCCATATGGAATATATCAACTGGCAGCAGCAACATATAGACCATCACAGACTGGTCAACGAAAAAGTTAAAGGATTCAACAGCCCAAAACCAGATCCAAATTAACTGTATGAAACATTATGTTTTAAATGTTTAATTAAAGACTATATTTTACTTTTAAAGATTTATTTATTTTTGTTTTCTATATATTTTTTAGAAACACAATAAGTAAGGCACATTGATTTCATGCTGAAATTAAGTCATCATTTAATGACGTTGATAACAAGATACAAAGATTAGCACTAAATGCTTTTAAAGTTAAAATAAATACAAAAATATAAACAATAAAAATGGTTAATGTAAAATTATTGAAATAAATAAAGTTTTATATATTGAAGAAAATAGAATATTACAATAGCAGAATAAAGCAAGGCATGGCTCCCGATAACCATCTGATTTTCAACCATAAACACTTGATGTTTCTTATTGTGAGGAAGTTAACTTACCTGGGTCGGACAATTCCCTTCCTTCCCTTGTTAGATAAGCATGTAAACGAAAAACCCTAAATTAAGATTCAATCGTTTCTTCAGCGAAAGAATGGGAGATTGAGATAACACTAGTAGGCTGTTATGGAAACAACTTTATTATACATATTAATTAATATATGTAAGAGGATTAAATGAATTTTGTTATTTTACATATCTTCTTCAATCCTCTTCTATAAATCACGAAGAACAAAACACAATTCTGAATTAGATATATTTATTTGGTTAAGTTAGGCTACCAAAATATATCTGGTATAGAGAGATATTTGGTGGAGACATGCCAACATCTGTGATGGAATCAACTATAAAGCTGAAGGATGGGATTCTATAGTTCATTTCGAATAGATCCTGAAAAACTAGGCATATCAGATCCGTAACTGAATCCACAATGTCATGTTATATACACACTGCTTTCGCCACGTAGCAATCTTGTCGACCTTGTAAATAGAAGTTTTAGTATAAATATTTAAAGCTTTGTGCTTATTAGAAAAGAGTATACAGTATCAACTTTTATTATATATTCATATATAATAATTACTTTTTAATATTATCCAGACTGCGCGGCTCAGGGCCAGCGCTCTTAGGCAGAAATACATCTGCTACCCTTAAGACTTCAGAAGAGCAACTTGATCTCAAATTACCTTTCGGATATTAATTTTAAAAATCAGAAATTGATTTTGGCACAAAACATAAATCAAACATATTAGAAGCGAGTCGCTCTCTTTTTGTTATAATTAGTCATAATCCTTGATTAAAATACAATCGCACGTGATTAATGTTATATGAAAAACATAAATTATATATAGGTTTTTTTATATTACTTACCTTGTGTTTTCAGTAGAAGTTACAACGTTTGAATGAAGATTATCCAGCGAATCTGGTCTAGAATACAAGTGCATATTATCTTAGTTCTTGCTCAAAGTTTGTACTGTATATCCTTTCTCATAGCACTAGACTACAGTTTAGAAACCAACAACTTCTTTTAATACAGAGATTTTCATTACAAACAAAAGTAGCCTGCATTAGAATATAATGTCAAAAATGAATTAATCAAAAAAACAACCTCAGATATGGAAAATTTTCATATCTGAGATTGTTTTTATTTTTTGATCTGATTTATACAATTCTTTCCATATCTGCAATAAGAAATTATTCTGTATTCAGTAATTTTTTTTTAGGGAATCTTGTATATTCACTTTTGTCTTAGTGTTAATCATTCCTAATTTAAATCAATGATAGGAGGATTTATTTTAAATTTTATAATACTTTTATATTTTTTAAGCTTAGGTTATGAATTTTCTTTTCATATTTTTTAACAATTAAGCTTTACTTGATTAAATAATATTGGAAATATAAAATAGTCTTATCATTCCTTCCAACCTGATCCCATATCTTTATTAGAAAATTTTTTATTGCATCAATGTTACTTTGCAATGGGAGCAATCAGACCTGTCTGTCAAATAATAGATAGCTGTTGAAAATTTATAATGATTAATAAATTATCTAGTTACCTTTTAGAAGTGATAAGATTTTTCTCCAGAATTGAACAAAGACATTTAGCTTATTCCAATATCATATATATTAATTCATTACATAATATCAATGGTTTTTCTCCTGACATACATATATCATTTAGTTATTCTTATTCAGTACAGTAGGTTTTCTGATTCTATTATTTGAGATATGCCTTGTGTAACTCTCTATTTGTGCTTTAAAAATAATTAATTTTTCTTAAAATTGTCTAGACTAATTTTATCAAATTTAAATGTTGTTGGGTTTACACAATTTTAAATTTATTTTGAAATTTTTGGAAAAAAATACTTGTACTGTATAATAGTGGCCCTACTAACCAAACAATTCAGCCAAACTTCCCCTAGAAATAAACCTGAATTGTTTGGTTAATTTGAAATGGTTATTCCCCTAATTAGTGTATATTTGAGTAGACTTACTGTATCTGTCTATAGCTTTTTGCTTATTTTCCAAAAATATAGTTTAAAAAGTATATGGTAATAATAGAATAGAATTTTTAAGATTGCTACAAAGCTTGGAAATTAATATAAATTTTTCATTGTTTGAGCAATTTTAATGATTATTATATTATTTTTTTCCTTTATTCAGTCCAATTGTTTTATTTGTGGAATTGGAAAAGATTACTTTGATAAAGTACCACATGGATTTGATACCCATGTTCAAAAAGAACATAATTTGGCAAATTACATGTATGTAGATCTTTAAATATTTTCTATTATTATTATTAAATAATATAATATTTTTAATAATTCTTTATTTAAATTTTTAGGTTTTTCCTTATGCATCTTATTAATAAACCTGATACAGAATATACAGGGCAGGTAAATACTATGACTAATTCTTCTTTATACTAAATTATATTTGACTTATTTTAAGTTGGTATATTTTTTATAATTTCTGTACAGTTTAGCATTGCATTATTACATAAAATTACAGGATTAATAACACAACTCTCAATAATAAACATTATGATATGTGGTATAAATATCATAATCCTGTGCACTTCTCTCTAGTTGGCTCTCTCTATATATATAGCCAACAAGAGAGAAGTGCATAGTACAAATGTTTATGCTATATATATATAAAACAAACATTTTGGTAAATTAAAGCCATTGTATGTAATAATTTACATATTTAAATTCAATTAATATAAAATTTTGCAACATTATTTATTATCCTATTTTAGAATATAAAAGAATGCTCAAACTCACTTAAAAAATTAGCATTTAAGCTTATGGCAATTATTCATCCTGATTTTTAGAACATTTACTGATATGGGACAATGTTCAAGATTTTAAAATTCATTCCATTTTCAAAATAAAAGTTTTTTGAAATTGCATACAAAATCTGCTGTATTAGTGACATTGTTCAAACTACAGATCAAAACATACATCAAATCAGTGTCATTTAAGTTTCCATGCAGATACCTGCCAATAGTGTTTTATTGTTCAAATTCAGTCCAATTGGAATGGGTTTTAAATATCATAACTACATTTAACAAGTGTGTTATTGTATTGATGATGATGATAATAAAACAATGAATCTGTTATGTCAATAAATATATAGTATAAATACAAAAATAAAACATATTAAAATAATACATCCAGTTAATTTTTTTCTGTCTCAGGTATTGTCAACCTACCGTACTTAAAATAGGTTGACAATTTTCTATTCCCACCAATATGAAGAAGTCTATTCTCTATTTATGCCAATATAAGGAATGACTTTAACAACAACATTAAACCCATATCCTTATAACAGGGTGCAGGGCCGGCTCAAGGTACCGGCAACTCGGGCAGTTGCCTGGGGCGCGCCATGAGCTTAGGGGCACCATCAAAGATCTTCAAAAGAAAAAGTGAAAATAATAAATAAAATATTTTTTCAAATATTTTTAACATGGAAAAAAGCAAATTTATCTATATATATTATAAATGATGAGTGGTACCCATGATCCAGATAATGATCTATATATATTATAAATTAGGCTCATAAATACTAATGAATTACATGATATCATGCCAAATCTGTGGGTTGCATTAAGAATAATGCTTACAATATCTATTACTAAGACTGTAAATATGTATTTATAAGCTTTAGTAAACTAAAGTATAATAAAAACATACGGTCCTCCATCATATTAATGCAAAAACTACAAGTTAAAACCATATAAATTTAGGAAATTTATATAATACTAGAAGGAATTATAAATTATCGAAATAATAATTCTCCATGTTATCCATTTGAACACTTATTTAACTAGCCACTTGCTATTATTACTGTTCTAAACTCAATTATATTATATCATAATTTTTAATTATAAATGCATGACAAATTCAAATCTAACAATTAGTTTTAGATAATCACTCTTATTGCAATAATTTGTTTTTTTATATAGTATAATAGTATTTTGCAAAATATTTAAAATTTTTCATATTAGCCTAAAATTTTCAGAATATTTCTAACTTAAATTTTAATTTTTAGGTCTTTTTTTTTAAATTTATTGTCTTAAGTTTGGAACAATACTTAGAATATGAAAAAAAATATATATACATACATGGGATGTTTCAGGAAGAGGAATAATAAATATTTTGAAAGTGCTAGTATTGATTATTCTGAATAAAAAAAGTTCATATAAATGTGTCCAAATATTAATGGATGTGGAGATACAGGTATTATAATGTGGCAGATAATAAGCTATTATGGAGGTATATGATGAAAAATGGCATATTGTGTGCATTTTTATTCACTGTTTGAATGATACTGATTTATAGAGAGCTGAATATACATTAGAGATATATGCCCCAACATATACTCCTACTATAAGAAATGGGAAAAGTATATGTTGAGGTTGCAATGGGATTTTAAATACTTTGGATTGTACGTTATTTGGCACTTCATTGTGTTTTGTATCATTCAAACATTGTATCACATCACAAAGAGAACATTCAAACAATGAATAAATATCGTTATTTGAATGTGATAAACATAATACATCATTTCTCATTATATCATACTTCTCATTAACAAGAGATATGATATAATGAGAAATAATGTATTGTATTACTTAGACTTTTTAATTTAATTATGACGTAATTAAATTATTCAGAATAAATGAGATTGTTCTGAGTAAAATAGTTCATATTTATATGAACATTTACTCAGAATAATCAAGAGTATCATCTCCCAAAATATTTAATTTCTTTCTGAAATATACTATATATAAAATATTTAGAAAAGATATTATACCTGTTAAATCATTCTTAATAATGATTTTTGATTCAGATGTTATAAGAAACAAAATTCATAATAAATCAAACATTTTATATTGCATTATTAATATCAAAATTAATGTTATATTTAGAGTATTATTATATAAAATACAAGAAAATAAGACAAGGTAATTTTAATTAACAATTACATATAAAATTCATATTTTTACATATAAAGAAACTTTTTTACAAAAATCATTTAATTCTATACTAATATACAGAATGGATATAAAGTCCAGTAATACTTTGAAAGTATACAAAAATTATGTAAAGTTGACAAAGGTTACAGATGATATCATCTGTAAACTTTGTCAATTTTAAAAGTTTTCACATAATTTTTGCATACTTTCAAAGTTGACAAAGGTTACAGATGATATCATCTGTAAACTTTGTCAATTTTAAAAGTTTTCTCAGACTTTACTTGCAAAGATAGCAGCCTCAATTCTGAAGAAAGCTTTTTATATATTAAAATTTGATAAAAGTAAATGTACTACAGATGTTTGATAGAAATTTTAGATTGTTTATAGTAAAGTAGCAGCAAGCATATAAAGACAATTTATGATTTACATAAGAAATTTGTAACCACAGGTTGTTTATGCCTATAAAGAGAAATGGCCATTTTGATGTGAATGAAAAAAATGTGGAACAAGTCAGAGAGACATATGTAAGGAGCCAAAGAAATCAATGCATGAAACATCCTGTGAGCTCCAAATGCTAGTGATGATAGTGTGGAAGGTTGTGTATAAGAATATGTCTATGAAATTGCACAAATTGCAGTTGCTTAATATATTAAGTGATGATGATAAAAGAAAGAACTTTATTTTGTTTCCAAACATAAAAAAAGGTAGATGATGATGATGGCTTCATGAACTGCTTATATTTTACTGACAAAGAGACATTTCACATGAATGAGATAGTCAACAGGCACAATTGTCAAATTTGAGGTACTCAAAAACCTCATAAAAAATTATCATGATTCATCAAAAGTGAATATTTTCTGCATATAATCATACTAAAAAATTTTACAGACCTTTCTTCTTTGCCAAAGATACTGTTACTGGATATTTGTGTCTGGACATGTTGTAGCAACGATTAATACTTCAAATAATGGAAGATTTTGATGACTTGTTTTTCAAAAAGGATGGAGTCCCACCTCATTTTTATAATGACATTTGTGCATACCTGAACATCAAACTGCCTCAATGTTAGATCAAATGTGCTGATGAAATAGATGAATATTACATAATGTAGTCATCAAGATCATCAGATTTGATTTCCTGTGGAGCTACATAAAGGATTATGTGCCAGGTGTAGAGGAACTAAAAAAGAGAATTTAAGAAGTGGCCACCATGGTGACAGAGAATATGCTGGGAAGGATATGGCAAGAGTTGAATTATTGTGAGCATCTGCCAAATCAAACATGGTTCCCACATCAAATCATTGTGATATGAAACTCTGAATGTTTCTCTTCAAAATGATATACATATGAAAATATCATTGTAGTTTTTGTGCAATTAATTATGGGAAATGCTATTGGACTTTACATATACCCAGTATATTTAATTTATAATTTAATAAAACCAATATTATACAGAATAAATAAATATTTTTGTATTATTTATTAAATTTCAAATATTGTATCTATAACATAATTGCTTGCTTTTCCAACTATTTTAATTTTGAAGAATATTAACAAAATGATTTGATAGTATTATATTTAGATAAAAATATTACCCATAATCATATGAAAATAAATAAATCCATAAGCAATATGAGAAATAAAAGAATTTTTTTAAACTCACCTAAAATATTGAAAAATATATCTTTATTTTGTTATTAAGAGTAAAATTTTCATTTTTTATTAATTATCATCATTAATACACTGTTTGCAATATTATCAGTTTTAGATAATACAGTAGACTCTTGATTATATGGAAGCAACCTGGAAGTGATGTTTAATTATTGATGTTTATCTTAGATGTGATACTTGAAATATTTTTAAATGCCTCAAATTCATTTCATTATTATATCTTGATATTTGGTAATTAAAAATTAGAATCAAATTTCTTCTTTCTTTTTTTCAATAAATAATAAAAAATTTGATGTATGTATGTATGTATGTATGTATGTATGTATGTATGTATGTATGTCATGCATGCATGCATGCATGCATGCAATTTATTTATTTTTAATATTAAATACTTGTTCATAATTTCAATTTTTTGAATATTTTGCAGATTTACTAGAGAAACTGATTTCCTGACTACCCCAGTAAATCAGAAGTCTGCCTGTATTTAAAGTTTTTAATTTTCTACTGTACCATGGATAGCATTTAAAAATTTACAAAACCAAATCATAGATTACAGCAGAATGTAGACTTTAGAATCCTACTGTTTCAATATCCATTATAAAAATGGTAATGTATAAATACTGCCCATCAATATTTATATATCTTTATTAATTTTATGCCTATCCTGTTGAATAATATTGAAAAAATACACAGCCTAAAAAGGATTATACTTAAAAATCTTTTTAAAATAGGAACGTTTTTGATTCAACTTGTGAATCTTCTATTAATATATTACATATCCTGGATTTATTATAATATGCAAATCTGAAAAAGATTTATAGGCAGAATCAAAAATTCCTTTTAATAAAAGTTTTTAAGTATAATCCTGCTTAGAGAATATATTTTTTTCATATCTTTTTTATTTTATATAAAATTTTATAAAGGAATGAGTAAATATTTTGTAGCAAAAGGTGTGTCTTAAAAAATTGGGAATCATTATTTTATAATATTATAAATACATTAAAAATGCTTATTTACAAAATATAATTTCTAGATATTTATCTTGAGTTTTTAAACATTCAAAAATATTTGAAATAAAAATTTATTTGTCTATTCTAAAACTATTGAATAAATAATAATAATAATTGCAAGACAATATTAAAAGTATATACACTGTATTTACTAAACTTGAATTCATTTATTCTGTAATGTTTGAACAGAATAAATAATTTTTTTACAAAAGCATCCTTATCCTCCAACAATAAAGTTTTAATTCTAATCAGATCTTACATGGAGTAATTTTATGAAATTATTCTTTTATAATTTTTAACATATACACTAGATTATCTTAACATTAACTGATAAATATAGATATAAAAATAAAAATATAATTTTTACAAAACATAAATTATATTAGATTTTTCTTATTTGTCATTATTGTCCATATTAAACCATCACTAAATTGGATTGCTTGATTCTTATTTGGCAATTTCTGGATTTACTGAATATGTTCTGAATGAAACTCAATGTAAACAATCAGTAAAGTCTTGAATTATTTACTTTTCAAGTAATTCATTCCTATTTTAATGAATACAAATTAATAATATAATAATTTGATATTTATATTTTTATTGACAAATATTTATTATAATTACAGATATTCATTCATCTCAGCAAACTGTTGTATAAATTACACTTACAACATAAAAGGAATGGAAGTGAAATCAGTAACAATGGAGATAAAGTTGCTAATAAAGCACTCAAACCAATTATCGTAATCACAACCTAAAAGATAAAAGAAAAAAAATCAAGAAATGGATAAGAAATGGAATTTAAGAAAATGAAAGCAAATGCTGTATAGTATGTCCTCTATTTACATGGTTAATTTATTTCAAAAATTCTATGCACAAATTGAAAGCTGCACAAGTCTAACAATGCTTTTTGATATATATACGAAAACTTGCATTGATTTATGGAGCATATATATGAAAATTTAAGACTATAAATGATAATTTTGCAAAAAGTAAATTGTTTAATAAATTTTTATTCATGTTTAATAAAAATTTAATGCAAACAAAAAGATTTATATATTTACATATCTCTGAATCTGTAGAACTCAAAACCATGTAAGTAGAAAACCTACTATATATTTAATTATTAATAGTATCTAAATTATCTGGTAATATTGCTAGAAATAAAAGAGATAAAGATAGATATATCACAAAAACATCTGCATCCTTCAGCAATCAACTTTTAGTTCTGAAAACATCTTATATGGAATAATTCAATTTGTTCTTTCTTTTTTTAACAATAAATATACTGTACAATTAAATAAACTATACAATTTGTATTATAAAAAATCATCTATTTTTCTTTGGAAAAACTATTATAAGTTAATTTGATCATTAGCTGTAGAGAGAGTGAAAAATATTCAATATATTGTAAATTAAATAAATTGTACAATATATTGAATAATATTTTTCACTCTTTCTACAGCTGATGATCAAATTAATTTATGATAGTCTTTCCAAAGAAAAATAGATTTTTTATTTATAATACTGTATAAATAAAATATCCGAATATGCTATAAAATAAGATATAATTATTGTGAATATACTAAAATAAAATTATATTAGAGGCTCAATAATTCTTATTTAGAGTTTCATTTAGTCCAAGAAAATTCACTAAAACCAATAATTTTTATTATTATTTATTAGAATTTAATTTTTGAGCCATTCTTATTTAGAGTTTCATTCAGTCCAAGAAAATTCACTAAAACCAATAATTTTTATTATTATTTATTAGAATTTAATTGTATAAGCCCACAGTGGGCAAATGCAGCTCTTAGTTAAGTGTGGCTCCCATTGAAATCCAATTTTATTTTTATTATTTCAGAATTTTTTTAATTGCACAAAAGTTTTAATATGATTTTTTTTATCAAACACATTTATTAATATTATTTACTTTAATTTTTCTTTGTTAAAAATTATAATAGATGTAAAAAAATTAATAAGTTTTGATTTGAAAAATGAAGAAAAAGAATAAATAGTATATCCAATTTTGAATAGAAGGCAGGAAGGTTAATAATTGATTTACTTCACAGGACCAGCAGAAGGTGCTATAGTCACTTTATGGCAGCAGTGGCCAACCTTTTTGAAAGCAAGTGTGCAATATGAAAAATTTTTACAGTGCGGTGGGTGCATGACCTTTTTTTTTTAGGTGGGTGGCAAATAGAATAGAGAAATATATTAGCATTACAATAATATAATAAAATCATTATAGTTTATAATATATAAATGGTAAATAATAAGTAACAAAAATAACAATTTCACATATACTGTATACAATTATATAAACATAAAAAAAGTTATCATCATCTTTAATGAGAAGGCTGATACTGTATGTCTTCACACAATTTTTCAAAATCATGACTTCATGAATTTCTGAAAAATTGATACTGCTATTCTTAAAGCAATCATTCAAATTTTCATCCATAAGATGTGATCTAAACTTATTTTTAATAAATTGCAGTTAAGGCTCTCTTTTCGTGAATAATTGATTGTCGATATTTGAGTTAGATTAAACAAGTTTTGTTTGATTATTTGATTGTTGCTTTATTAGAGTTTCAATAAGGCATTTATTAACACTTTTGTAAGTGTTTGAGTCTAATAAATTTTATATCTAACTTGTTTTTGAAGATTTCTTCAATTTATTAGTGTAAGTTCTAATATTTTATTATTTAACTTGTTTAGATCGGAAGAGCGTCGTGTAGGGAAAGAGCTGCGAATTTATTCCAATTAGTATTTAAGTTTCTAACACTTTTTGTCCAACACATCGTGTTTTTAGTTCTAGTCTAACACTTAATCGGCACTTCTAGTTTAAGTTCCGATTTCCGGTTTTGTTTTGTCAGTTAGACATTACATTGTTTAGTAGTTAATTAGATTTAGGTTAGAACTTAGTTAAAGACCAGAGCTCAGGCCGAACTCTGGATTGCAGAGTCGTTAGAACCGTTAAGTTTAGCTGATAAGTAGATAGTATTGACATTCACTCTAATCTGCGACTTTGCATTATAAACATCTCTTTTATTCTATTTATAAAGGACGATTCATTTATTCTAATGAAGGAGACCAAACAAGATTGATAATTTAGTAGAATATAAAAAAAAAAATTTATTTAAAAAATTAGCAAATAAGAAGAAAGAGAGTAAATTAGAAAAACTTATTTTATTAGAAAATATACAAAAGGAAAATTAACACTAAAGACTGTGTGTTATATGGGGATATTTAAAATTATATTTATTCAGTTTCCTATAAAAAAGCTGGAATTAATTGATTGTCCTTATTCTGTAGATCCTTTATTATGTAATTTTTACAATCAAAATTCAACTATCAAAATTTTGATTTTTGGATAAATTTTTTACTATGCAACAAAGAAAATTCAATATTGTGAAATCACAATAAAATTTTATTTAATCTATATTTTAGGAATGTCAATTTGTTCGTCACATAAAAAAATATTTTTTTTGTTATTCAGAAAAAATTAGCATATATATTAAAATCTTAAAAGATCCTTAAAATTCTACAATAATTGATATTTTCCTAATTTCATATTTAATTAATTCCCAATCTATTCTTTTCAGGAGGGTCTGAGTCTGGCTGTTGAACTCTATACTTCAGTTTTCCAGTTTATTTCATTAACTAGGAATGTCAGTTTTGTGATATTCTCTAAAAGTGGCTCCTGTTAGATATAGTGTTTGTGTGATTCAGCAGTGTAATTTAAAACTAACTCAATTGTATAATTTTATAATAATTAAAAAATAATACAAACAGGCAAGAATCATTCATCATCATTTATATTTCATTAAAATTAAAGAAATTTTAGATTATATAACAAAAAACAGCATAAATTTATGTGAAACTCCAAAATAATAGAGGTTTAATATGAAACATTGGCCTGCCACAACAGATCAGAAATATGAATATTAATTGTTAATATTAAATTATTTTATATTGAAAAATTATCAAAAATTAAAATTTATTTATATCCTGAAAATTTTAAGATTATATCTTAGAAAATGAATGAAATATGTTCTTTGAAAATATGAATTAAATATAATCTAATACAAATGATATTACTGCAGTATTTCCTCTCCAAAATGTAAATAATAATAATACAGAAACACATATAATATTGAAAATAATAACATAAAAAAATATTGTGTATATAAAATAATATCTGCAAATTGTGTCAATAATATGTTAAAATATGCTTTATTAATAAAAATAACTAAAAATTAGTTTTTCTTTAAATATAGCAATTCAAAACCTCTTCCTACCTTATTTTTGCTAGTATTCAATAATAAAAGTTTTTATTTTATTTATATTAGAGTAAGAGAGGAGTAATGAGAGGTAAGAAATTACCTGGTCATATGGGACAAGAAAGAAGAATACTAAGAGGATTAAAGGTATATCAAAAATAACTTTTATATAAAGTTTCATTCTGCAATCCTGTTATTTTCCTATTTGGTAACAGATGATAAATAATCACTACACCTAGCCCTTGATTTACATAGTAGATTGGTTCTACAAATATACTGTGTAAATCAAGACTGATATTTGTATCGAAAATCAAAGAATAGGTTCTGTAACATTCAGTTAAATAATTTGCATTTTATTTAAAATAAATTACAAATAAATTAAAACTAATCATATATATAGATATAAGATATACAACAAAAATTTAAAAATAAAGATGCAAATCTTTTAAAATGTATGAAAACAAGTTTATTCTGTATCTTCTCGTGTATCAAAACATCATCTTTCTCAGGTCAAAGTCACCATTATTGCTACTAAATTTCTCTTTCTCAAGATTTTTTAAATTCATTTTCTGAAAAAATTTTTGAATTAGTTTAATAAAATCCATTATCAATGTTTTCTTTTTACTTTTACTTAATTTCTTATAAATCTCTTCATATTGAGTTAAGGAGTTTTGTAATTCCCTTCCAAATCTTAAGTTGTGATTCATGTTTGGATCAATGATGATGAAATAATTTATTGAAAGATTAACATGAAAAAATAATAAAAATTATTAATCATTGTTTATAAATCATTATATATGTTAGTTAACAATTCTAATAATTCAATAGTATATAAAATTAAAGATCAAGTATACTGTTCAGTATACTTAGAGGTCATCACTAATACTGATGGAACATCTAAGGATTTATTTGTTGTTGCCCATAATCTAGAATATAAGCATAATCATCTTTGTTGTCAGTATTGGATTTAAACTGTTTGTTAAATCAAAATTGCAGTGTCAAATGAAAATTCGATATCAATTTTTCAGTCCTGTTAAACTGAAATCATGCAATTCAAGTACCATGTAAATTGAGGGTTAGGTGTGTGTGTGTGTGTGTGTGTGTGTGTGTGTGTGTGTGTGTGTTGGTTCTTATTAATGTGTAGAGACATAATTGTCATCAATATGTCTTTGGAATAGTATAGAATATGTATTTTTTCAGTTGATATCCAACCGGTAAGAATATTGTCATTTATGCATTTAAAATAACTAATTTGGAATAAAATTGTAATAGTTTATATAATCAAAATAGATTCTATACACTAAATTTTAAAATACGGAGCAGTACTAAGCTTAATATAAAATTCCTGATAAAATGAATAGTTAAATTATCTTTACAAATATCATTTAAAAATGAAATGATAATCTGCCTACTCTCTGATTGCAGAATTTTTTTTTTTTTTTTTGCTAGAACTCAAAATGATTCTGTATTGTATAACAAAATAGAAATAATCATGATACTATTTTTTTTATAGTTTTAGTTATTAAAAAAGTGATAATTAATGTTTGCTTAATATGGCATCAACAAAATAGCCAAAGTCAAATTGACCCCTAGTGTTATAATTCAGGATTAAATTGTAATTTTAAGTCATTCTTGAAAGGCTGCACGATTAGCCATCAAACAAAGTAAATTGAATGTTTATTTGAAATTGAAAACTAAATCCAGAGGCACGATTACATAAAAATAAACATTGTTCTTATTGAAATTGTGTGCATTGAACATTGTTTGCATTGAAATTGACTGTTCTGTGCACATTAATACTGTAAGAAAAGTTGGAAATACCCACTTCCATAGACTTAATACTGCCTTCCGATGCTATAGTTAAATTAGAGTAAATTCTATAATATGATGGCAGAATTTGATTCAAATCCCACAAGCATAAGTCAAAAATGCATAAAATTTATTGATTTCTCACTATTGTTTACTAGGACACTATAAATTATCTTAATAAATATAAAGAACACAAAACTATAAGAATCAGGCACAAAAAAATATGTTTTACTTATATCATATCATTAGGTCAGGGACTCAAATCCATTGACCAATCACAATTTACTGATTATATTACCTTCATAAATATGCAGTCATAAGTCAAGGGCTATCTATATTTAAAAATTTTTTAATTTTATTATGAATGAATATATTAAATTTTAATATCTGACAAACAAATTATAAAATTTCGTTTAAGTTGCATTTAAGGAATATTATAAACTTAAATTTTGTGAAATGCATGTTTTTAAGTTATTAAAAATCAAAATTAAATGGCAGAACTTACACATATAGGAGATCCCTGACTTAAAATGATCTGTACTTATGAAGGTCGCCATCAATAATTTTGCAGCAATGGCAGCTAGTCAACTGGATGAGAGATTTATCACCAGGATGGAAGCATTTTGTATTTCCATCATGCAGTATTTGTATTTAATCTTGAGTCTCATATCTCCAGATATTTTAAATGTAAAGGATTGATCCATCCTAAATGCATGCAAACATGGAATTCAGAATCCATTTTTCTGAAAAATTTTTAATGAATCTGGTCTGGGGATCAATTCACCTACTGTAGTCTTACTGGCTCTACCACAGATGTGGACAGTTTCTATAGTTGAGTCTGAATGGATGCTATTATTTAGTTGTCAGCCAATGATTTGAAGTAACATTAAAAAAATAATTGTTTTAATTTAAACTAACATACCCAAGTTTCTAGCAAATTTACCTCTAACTGATATTTTTGGCAGTGCTCCCTTTTAGAGTATCCTACAAACTCCAACATCTATGGTGGGATTGCAGGTTCAAGTGGCCTGGACTCTTCTTGAAAAGCAATATGTAAAATCTGGAATTGAACCTTGATCCTTCAAGGAGATAAACAATTGTTTTATTATATAGCCACCGCTAGAAACTTGAACACAAAAATAATCTAGACATTTGTATATAGTATTTTGTGCCTACCAGAATTTTATATGGATAAAACTAAAGAAAACACAATGTCCTCATTTTAAAGAAACATTATTGTATGCTACTATTTAAAAGCATATTGAATATTCTGAGTTCTGGTGGTTGGGAACATAACTTCCATTTATAACATTGAATACAATTTTCCATAGGCACAAAGTTATAATGGATTCGAATTACAATCAAAATTTTTGAATTGGGGCCTCCTGTACTATAATACAGATCAACCAATTTGAAAATTGCATCGGTTGATACAGCTTTAACACCGATAATTATAATCCCATATGTCATATGGGTTTGTTTTAAGATAGAGAGTCAATAATGTGCAATCTGAGAAAAACTTGATATAATTTTTTCTCAAATGGAGTGAAAATAATTTTAATTGCAATGATTTTAATCAGAAAACATTCATTTCTGGGCATATTGGCAGAATGTTTTTATTTATATAATTCTAATATGTATGCAAGAATCATCCATATTTTTTTCAGTTTCTTATAAGTATGTCAAAGTGAATGTTACATATCTAGTTTTATATATTAAAAAACTATTTACAAATACCTAAAATGGTCAAATGAGATTCCTACTATGCTTAATCTTCTTTCCAAATGGAAGATGAGTTTTCTGTATTTTTGAATTAATTAATAAATCTTTAAAATAGATTGTAAAAATAAGTGCTGATTCTGTGCATAAATATTGAATTTATAGAATACTAAGCTTTTCTACAATTAAGTGCCAATTCTGTGAATAAATAGATCATGTAATTTGAGAATGCTATTTCTATCATTAAAGATAATCTTCTAGCTTCAACTACTTTGTCCTCTAACTTCTATGAAATGTTGCAAATCAGTCAAGTATTTAAAAATGAACATTCAATCTTTAAACTATTTTATAAAATTTACTTCAAATTTAACATCCTGTAAATTCATATGTTTAAAAATGTTAAATATTCAATCTTCTGAGGTTCTTTGTATTAAAACTCTATTAAATAAATAGTTCATATTTTAATCCTTCTGCAATAAAGAACACATTTGGAAAGTAGATGATTAAAGAAAAATAATAAAAATGCTATGTGCAATGTGCACATAGATTGTAAAAATAAGTGCTGATTGTAAAATGCTATTTTAAAGATTTATTATCCAGAAAATTAAAATTGTAATTTATAAACAAATTCAGTTTTTGATATATTACAGATAATTTTTTTTTTTATTCTTTAGATCTGGAGGATTAATACAAAACACAATGTCATTTGGGTGCAAGGTCCAGCAGTACCTGGTTGGGTTCATGCCTATGTTTACATTTTTGACAGTACATTAAATTATCATCAGCAAACTGAAGATGACCATGCACCATTCCCAACTTATTTCCCTGATGATGATAAAGAACAACTACCAGAAGAATTATATGACCCAGAACTTCATGTTTTCTCAGATCCAACAATTACCTTTGAAGAAGCAGAGACTAATAAAAATTAACTGTAGAAAAAAAATATTTAATTTAGAATTGCTGTAGAAAGTTTACTATGCTGTATAATTTGTTCCTCAACACATCTGATGTTTTCGTACTGTAAGTAAAATTTGACTTAGACATAATTAACAATATTAAAACATGATTTTTTTTATTACAAATCTCTACAAAATAATTCACTTTCAACAGATTTTTCTAAATTTCAAACAATTTATTATACACATCTGGTTTAACTATTTCTATTGTATAGAAATGAAGTTTTGATTCTTATTACTTAGTGACTTGGTGCATTGCATGGGCCAAATAGTCAACATTATTAGAAGAAACTCCAGCTACAGAAATACGACCATCTTTTGTTAAATAAACACTGAATTCTTTAATAAGTCGTTCAACCTAAAATGGAAAAAAATATTAGTACAGTATTTCTAATTCTCATATAATTAAACAATAATAAACAAACCTGTTCTTGGTTCATTCCTGTGTAACAAAACATTCCAATTTGATCAGTAATGTGCTTCCAATTACGAGTAGATCCTTCTCGTTTTAATCCATCCCTAAGTCGTTGTCTCATTCCAATTATGCGATCAGCCATTCCCTTTACATCTTTTAACCATTCTTTCCGTAATTCTGGATCATTAAGTACCATAGTTGCAATTCTTGCACCATGGATTGGAGGATTTGAATAAGTAGGTCTGATGATTATTTTCATCTGAGACATTACACGTTGTGCTTCTTCTTTGCTACTACAAACCATGCTAAAAGCTCCCACTCTTTCACCTAAAATAGAGGGATACTTATAAAAAAGATTAATCTTACAAATATCAAAATTACAGTCAGTTCTCAACTTACACAGAAATCTTTGGAAGCAACTAACTGCTTAAGTCAAATAATGCATAAATATGGATTATTTATTAATGATGCTCCTTAGAAATAATTGCTTGCATTGGGACAGAACTTTTTGCATGTTCTAAAATTCTTTTCTATCTTTTATGAAATTTCTTACAGTTGATTCATCCATTTTATATGCATGAGCAATATCTACACCGTTTTTATTTTCCTCACTTTAGAAAATAAATTAGAAATAAAAACAGCTCAAAAAAGAAGAGCAATTATTTTATTATCTGCCATTTTTAATTTATTAACAACACAATAGATGGCATTATTAGTTTTTAAAAATGTAAGTAAAGGACTGACTGACTGACAGTATAACAATTTTATATATTTATAACTTAGTACCATATAATCCCATATTTTTTGCAAATGACTGTGCTAAAGCAAGTTGATGACCATCATCTACAAATTGACGAAGAGCTGTAGCATCACGATCACAATCACCAGAAGCAAAACCTTGGTATGCCATGTCGATAAATGGAAATAAATTGCGATTCTTCATAAGAAAAGATTTATCATCATCATCATCATCAAGTTATTAAAAAAAAATTTATTTATTTAAAAAATTCAAAAATTTACTTTTATGACTTTAGAAATTTCCTTCCACTGTTCAGGCTATATAAATAAAGAAAGCAAATTATTATCTTTAAAGTTAGCAATATAAAGGATTTCTTAACATACCTTTGGATCAACCCCAGTAGGATTATGAGCACAAGCATGTAATAATATAACTGATTGTTCAGGTATTTTCTGAAATATAAGTGAATATATTGAATATAATAATAATAATTAGAATTTAATTGATTAAAAAATTTGAAACTCACAGCCAAATCTTGTAATGCCCCATTAAAGTCAAAGCCACATGTTTTTGGATCATAATATCTATACTGTTTTACAGTGAAACCAGCACGTCTAAACAAAATTACTGGTATGTTAAAAATAGCATTATATATTACCAATTATAATATACACTTATACTTGAAAATCAAGACTTACTTGAACAATGGAATGTGATTACCCCAAGTTGGAGTTGGCATATAAATTTCTTTATTTCCTTTGAAGAAATCTCTCTGTAATAATTATGAAATTTTTTAATCTTTTTAATTTAATTACTGATCAAATTTAAAAGGTATATGCATAGTATATAAAATTTTGCTTTGTTCAGTTTATAACTATCATGCAAGATAAAAAATATTTAAACTTGAGATTTTTAAAATACTTCATCTACTGTATTCAAACTGAATGCAAATTATTCCATTCAAAAATTAAGATTTTATTAACTTTTTATAATATTTTTCAATCTAATGAATTTATTCACTAGCAAAAATGTTCATGTATATTAAAATTTATTTATTCATTTAAGTAGAAGTGAATTAGATAACATTTATGAAGATATTTAATAAAATTGGAACTTCCATAGTTAGGATACTAAATTAATTTAACAATATAGAAATAAGTTTAATATGTGATATAAAATTGCAAATGATCAAGGTTTACCTTACTTCATTCATAAAGTAGTTAGTTTCCCTAGATATATATAGCAGCAAATTCAGCTGCCATTTTATATCCTCCTGCCGACCAATAATCAACTTTATGGAAAGTAAACTATAATACTATATTTCTTTGCTAATTTATAAATACAGCAGTTTCTTACCTGGCAGACAGAGATTAAAAGAAATGATTAAAAAATATTAGAATGAAAACTTTTCCAAATATGATCTTTAATTTCTTTTACCTTTCGGGAAAGGAAATAATCTATAACCCCTTTCTGTTCGATTAGAACAATTTACAGCTCTATAACAAGGCATGTTTTTAAAAAGATAATCAGAAAGCCTATCAACACAATGATAATATAAAATGGCTGATTTGGCGGCATCTGGTGGCACAAAGAAATGCGCTCTCTATATATCTAGGGATTCTAGTTTGTCCTTTCATTTATTAATGTATACAATAATGAATAATTTATGAAGCCTAATTTTTCACATCATTTAAACTATGAGAAAATAAGGGACCATTTTAAAATTGTTTGTCATCAGAATGAACCTCAACTTCAGCAAATTTTGTACACACTGGATCTTGAAGATGTTGATTAATGATCACACAAAAATCTAGAAAAATATCTGCATGGAACTCCTCAAATACTATGCAAATGAGACTTTCTGTCATACATAGTCACAGATATAAGAACGTGAGTTCACTATTACAATAATTAATTGATAAAATAATGACATTATGGCAAGCCTTTCTATATATAAAGTTCATCCTATAAATGACCACACTGCTCTTCCATTTTTTTTAATAATTCAACTTTTAGAGTGTCTTCTAAAACACTGTGTCCAACTGGCAGTCCAAGGACCAAATCTGGCTCTAACTAATAAAATGATGAAGTACAAGTAGATTTATCTTTGACTTTGTAAATCAAAGACTATTTCCACAAGAAACCAAGATTGTAAGTTGGAAATGCCCAAAATTTATGGATTATCCACCACCAATCAGGACCTACTCTTCTGTTCAAATTTCCTTACAATTTCCAGAAGAGCCTATTAGTCAATTTTCAGCATATTTGGCCAAAGAACATCAACATCAAAGAAATTGGATAAAAAAACAGCATTAGCCAAACTATGTTTCGCAGAACACTGGTGTTCCATGGAAGGTCAGTAAGTGTTCTCTAAAAAATTGTGAAAATTAACTATTATTAAATGTTGTGTCAAGTTGAAACTGAAATCACTAATTTATTTTACTATTTTCATATATTTTATTTTATATAATTACAATGTGAAAATAAATGTTTTTGTTTTAATTTTCTTGACTCTTATACTTACTGGCCTAATTTAATTATTATTAATATCTACCTATACTATAAAATAACCAAGGTGTTCCATAAAAATTTCGGGATTTGTAAAGTGTTCCGTCATTGAAAAAGTTTGGGAAACACTGTTCTAAAGGATGTACTCTGAGAATGTTTCAGCTTGTCATCTAAAAAATGATAAAGTGTGTGTTTGTGAATAGCTCAAATTGAAACAAGTAATTTTATGTAATCAGCATATACAACTCATTCAGGATAGCAAAAATGGTTACAGATTAAATTGTTTTGAATCTCATCAATTTATGTATGTAAAAAATATATAAAATCAGACCAAATCAATTATGCTACCAAGCATATTTTTTGATATCAGTTTATACACAGGTCAATTAATATATTTATTTTCAGGTTACCAAAGGCTCGATTTTCAAAATAAAAACCATTTATTCAAATACAGATAATCCCTGATTTATATATATATATATATCTGACTTATGGAAAATATTTTTTATAATTATTTTTCTTTTTTTAATTATAGAGTATAAATATATACTGTATTTGTAATTTATAAGTGCAAACATATTAGTTTACAACATTCAAAAGTTCATGTTACTTGATTTATATTTTGTATTATTGTTGAATATTACTAATATATCATTCCATGCAATGCTGTATTTCTTTCAATGAGGGAACAATGTGGTACCACAATGTGCAAGTGCAACCATCATAATCCACCTAATCTAGGAGCTTTTAATTTGGAAGTTTTGTTAAAAAATTATTTTTCTGAGTTATGCAAAAAACTTTTGTTCCAGTTATTTGCATAAGTTGGGGAATATCTGTATATTCTTTCAAACATTCTATTTTATATTTTTAAGATTTGTAAACAAATCATGCTTGGATTCTCTATGCTAATTTATATATACATTTAATATAATTATATTGATATTTTTACAAAATTAAAAATTTAGAAATACCAAAAAAAATGCTCCAATTGTTAGTGATCCCGTCCCAGATATTCCTTGAGCAGTAGCATTCTGTGAAGAAAATTTTTAATTATTATACACAACTATATTATATATTTAATTTATAAAAAGTTTGAATAAAATACAATATTAACTAACCAGTTATTATTATTGAGGACAAAATACAAAATTAAAAAAAAAATTAATTCTAAAAATATTTATTAAAAACAAAGATAGTTTTTATTTTTATTCAGACATAAAAAGTCAAAATAAATATAGTTTCTATTTAATGTGTTATCTTAAATTGTATCTTAAAGCACTATCTAGATTTTATGAGAAATGTTAATTAATTTTTGTATATATCAACTAAATTTATTCAACATAGAAACAGCACTCAAATTTTTCATTGATATGTATTATAGAGTGAAAATAATAATTCAAGTTTTGTAGATAGTATGATTACTGCAATATAGCTACACAAATTTACTGTTGCCATCTGGAAGTGAAATTTTTCTTGGTGGTCAAAAGATAACAAAATTTACCTTTATAGGTAATAAAGTTTTATTAACAGATTTCTTTGTAAATATTACATTTGGTATTTTTATTTCTATTTTTTCATAACAAATAGGAAAAAATATCAATGTACATTTTAAAACTTATTTAATAGAACAGTGTCAAGTATATATATTTAAGCATTTGCATATATAATATATGTTAAAAGAAATCACCTTATGTTACCCATTTAATAAGAAGTTAGACAAGATCCACGAATTGATCATTCCATTCTTTCCATTATTTGAAATTTTATTGTTTTTTTTTTTTAAATATATACACAATATTGGAACTCTTTAGAGAATCAATCATATAAGGCAAAATATTTATTTATCAAAATGATATTTGCAAATTTTATTTAAATTGGATAAAATTTACATAATATATTATTGTGATCTGCTAGACATTGTATGCACTAAAAATAATCAAAATCAATTTATTACTGCATAATAAGCAACACTTTTCAATATTATACAAAACAGTTTTATTTAGTTGCAATATATAAAATTACATTGATTATATATTTCTTACTTAGAAAATAATTTTTTATAATCATTCACAGATACTTCATTTTCCAAAATCAAATTATCAATAATTTTCAAAATTTTTGTACAATTTCATGATTCTTCCTAATAATTTTTTGTTGCTCAGAATCTATTAATATTTATTTAATTAACAAATTCAAATTTTTAAAATATTGACTAAACCAGTGGTTTTCAGACAGTGCAGTGCAGCACTCAAAGTGATGACAGGTATGGTGGAAAGATTCAAAAACAATGTTTGACATTTGAATTTTTGAAAATATCTCTGAAAAAATAAGAAAATGATTTTCATATTTAATGTTATTACTTGTGATATAATATGATATATACATGTATAAAAATCAATAAAATTTACCAGAAGTTTCCTGATTTTATTCAGTATTATAATTTTTATATCAAATAGATTTTTAACTTACAAGTAGAGGACACAGCTGACTACCCACCGATTTTGATGAAACTGAACTGATGTAATCTAGAACAAAAAATATTGAATACGTTGCCTGAGGCGTTTGTGCCAATGCACCTTATAAATAAAAATATTAGCGTTTAAAAGGCGTTTGTGCCAATACGCCTTATAAATAAAAATATTAGAGTTTAAAATTTAGTTTGTGCCAATACACCTTATAAATAAAAATATTAGTGTTTAAAATTTAGGTTCAGCGAGCTTAAGAAATAAGAAAGAGAAAAAAAGTGCTTTTAACGCTATGCTTCATAGCATAGTGTATTCGTGCCGATCCCGTAATCTCAAGGTTGCGGCTTCGAGGTCTGTCTCTCTCTGACTTATTTTTTATTTTTTTAAATAAAAAAAAAAAATACATTTACATAATTAAAAATAAATTTTTATTTTATTTGATTTTTTTATTAATATTTAATGTATTGAAATGTAGTAATATTATATTCCTAATAAGATGACATAAAAATCGGGTATACAGAATGTAGTGTTTAATATTTCATATTTTTAACATGAAACATACATAATGCGATGAATTGAATAAAATTATATACAGTATGTTCATAATATGTTATTTCCAAGGTTAACATTTGTTATGAACCTTTGATTGATGCGTAATCTTGACAGAGGGAAATTCATATTTCATTAGTACATTCGCATTAGAATTTTGTTTGGTTTTGGTTTTGATTTGGTGTTTAAATGTTTAACAGCAAGTGAGTTAAAGTTCCTTTTGCCAGAAGTTTGTTTCCTATAATAAGGAAAAGCTTACAACGTTTCACAGTTGTTAGAAGAAGGATCCAGTGCAAGAAAATATAGAACAACAACCATCCACAAGTAGAGGGCAAGAAATGTATTACGAAAGCGAAAAATTTTGTTTGGCGTCTTATGATCGACAGGACATTACAAATGGCATAGAAGTTTGCAGCCAAATATTGGAAAGTTTAAATATTATAAAGAGGGGAGCAAGTTCACCAATTTCCAAGAAGGCGTCAGCAATAGGGGAAAAATTCGCAGAAACCATTATAACTTCCTTTAAATGAAAACTCACTTTCATTTAATAAGTATTAAATGAAAGTGAGTTTAATGAAGAAGTGGAATTAATTCTACCAGGTGAAGATACCACAGATGATAGCACAACAGAAACAGAAGGCATGCAGTCATCTTGTTCCTCACCAGAAAAATCATCCACTACCTCTTATAGAGGCATTAGAAAAGAATGTCAACAGAATAAAGGTATAAAATTTAAATCTGATTACATACTGCTTGAAACCAAAATTAAAATTTGTAATATGGTGAGGGAGCATCCAAACTGGAGCTTGAAGACAATACAACAGAATGGAGGTAGTGCACTTCGCTCTAAAAAAGATCTGATAAAATGGCAAAAGCAAATCGAACATGGTGGCAGATTAAAAGAAAAATTTGACATGATCAACAAATGGACATTTGATCATTTTAGTGAAGCCAGGCAGCAGCTACAGCCAGTGATGATGAGATTGATACAGCAATGGGCTTGTCAAGCTGCTCAACAACATGAAGATCCAGATTTTTCGTTCTCAGCATCACATGGCTGGGTGAATAAATTTAAAGCAACTCATGGAATTTGTCAGAGAAAGGTCACACATTATATAAAATCCAAAAATGCATTAATTTATCAATGATTTTGAATGATGCATTAAAATTCCAAAAGCGAATTGTAAACTAGATGTAAAAATTTAATCTTGATTTTGTTATTAACACAGATCAGACAGGTTGTGAGTATCGTGTCGATGTCCGCAGAACTTTAGCCTTCAAAGGTGAAAAAGCCATAGATGTTTTCCTTGGTGACTTTAATAAAATTACCCATAGTTACACAGCGCAATATGCGATTACCGCTTCTGGAAAACTACTTCCAAAAGTCTTCCTCTGTTTACAAGAACCTAAGGGAGTTTTTGCTCCTCGCGTTTCAGCAACTGTAGAAAAGTTAACAAAACAGTATGCGAATATCTTTATTACTGCATCGAAATTTAACAAAGGATCATTTCAATAGTTTTATCCGAAATGTTCTTGTGGATTATTGCAAGGAACAGGAATGTTTGCTTATTCTGGATTCTTGGGGAGATCAGACAGATGCAGAATATTTTAATAGCATTTTTACTGATGATGATGGCAACTGTAAATCAGCTGTTGAAGTTATTCCTGCTCATTGTACACCTTATTGTCAACCCTTGGATGTATATTTCTTTTGCCAAGTTAAAAATTGTATTAAACATATACAAAATTCTACAGAGGTGTTAAAATCGAAATACCAATTATCCACAAGAGAAGATACAATAAAAATTCTCTCTCTCATTCACCATCAATTATCTGCTCCACTTTTCAACAATATGATAAGATTTGCGTGGTTTGCATCAAAATTACTTCCAAATAGAAATACTTTTTTTAATATAAACAAAATTTGCTTTTCAGAGGATGTACGACTATCAAAGTGTACTTGCACATAGTTAGTATTCATTAAATGTGCTGTACGCAGAAATCCGCTATGCTTTACATGTTTTTACATGTTGTATCATCCAGCACAATGTAAACAGTCTCCAGAAATTGCATCTGATGTCGACAATGAGTAAAGTTGTAAAAAATTTCTTTTTCTACTGTCATTCATATATGATGTATGTATGTGTACAATGAGGAGGAATACGATTTGGTGTAATAAGAATTATTTTTTTTTTGTATTTTTGTTGCAAAACATTAATTTTATGCCTTGTGATTTAATTCATCGCATTATGTATGTTTTATATTAAAAATATGAAATGTTAAACAATACATTCTGTATACCCGATTTTTATGTCATCTTATTAGGAATATAATAACTACATTTCAATACATTAAATATTAATAAAAAAATCAAATAAAATAAAAATTTCTTTTAATTATGTAAACTTAATTATTTTTTATTTTTTAAAATAAAAAAAAATGTCAGAGAGAGATGGGCCTCGAAGTTGCAACCTTGAGATTACGGGATCAGCACGAACACACTATGCTACGAGCGTAGCGTTAGAAGCGCTCGTTTTCTCTTTCTTATTTCTTAAGTTCGCCGAACCTAAATTTTAAACGCTAATATTTTTATTCATAAGGCGCATTGGCACAAACGCTCGGACACCTATTCGATATTTTTTGTTCTAGATTACATCACTTCAGTTTCATCAAAATCAGTGGGTAGTCAGCTGTGTCCTCTCCTTGTTAGTATGAGCAAATTTTCATTTCAAAAATACAGTCTAGAGAAAAGTTTAAGAACCACTGAATTAATGGATATATGATATGATAATTTGTTCATTAATTTTGTTCTCTAATGTTTTAGATAAAAATTTCACTTCCAGATGGCAACAGTAAATTTGTGTAGATATATTGCAGTAATCATACTATCTACAAAATTTGCATTATTATTTTCACTCTAATAAAAATTTGCAAAATACACTGACGGAAAAAAAAATCCCAACACCAAGAAAAAATTATTGTAGAACTATTCATCGTTATACTGATGTATCCTTCAAAGAACATTTTCATCTTTCAAGAACATCAGTGCAGGTATGTTTCTTAAAATAATATAGTTAATAAAAATTTAATGTAAAATCTGCATATCAGTTAATATACCATGGTTAAATCACGACATGAAAAATCATTTAATATAAATTTGTAATCATAGATACAATGCATATATTTTATATAAAATATATAAACGTTTCTTTAATTAAAAACTCTGCTTAAAAGTAAAAATTCACGAAATCTTAAAGTTATTATGATGGAAAAATATAATATATCTTTACAATTGCATAAAATATAGAACAAAATAAATTTTGTTTTATTTATATTAATACTATTTCAGTAATTTTTGAAGTATAATCTTTTATATCAGGAATTTTGTTTTAAAAAATGTTTCAAAAAATTTATGCATATATATTTAAAATATATTTCTGTTTTATTAATATAATAATAATTAACTGCTTACCAGATATTTATGTGATTTTTTAATGTGCTAATATATAAAGATTATATATAATAAAACAATTATCCATATGATATAAAATTGCATAATGTTTTTAAATTTTTGTATTTCAGAGAGTTATAGAACTTATGGAAAGAAGTTTAATTCGAAATAAAACTGGTCGACCTAGAATACAGATGGAGAGATTAGTTTTGATGGCTATTTGGACCATATCTAATCAAGAATCGGTTTGGCATTGGCCATGGTCAATCTCACCACAACTTTAAAATGTTTTGTAATATTATTAGTAGTGCATCCAAATTATATATAAAATGGCCAAAAGATCAAGAACTAACCAAACAAACTAGCCAAACTTCCCCTGGTTGACAAAGTTTAAAAATAATCGTTGTAAAAATCTAATTTAAACTTTGTCCACCAAGGGAAGTTTGGCAAGTTTGTTTGGTTGATTCGAAAATGGTTTATCCCCTATTTGTTTGTTGTTAATATATGATCAAGAACTAATAGAAACAATAGAAGACTTTAATAAAATTCGAAGATATGGATTCCCAAATGTCATGGGATGCATTGATAGTACTCATATTCCAATTCAAGGTCCAGTAAATGACAATAGTTATTACAACCGTAAGGGATTTCATTCTGTTGTATTGCAAGCAGTTTGCAATTCCAAAATGATATTTCTTAGATGCCTTTGCAGGATGGCCAGGTTCTGCAAATGATGCTAAAGTATGGAATGAAAGTCCATTAAAAAAAAAAAAAAGAATTGAGGATGATCCAGCATTCATTCCTTCAGATCTACATCTTCTCGAGACTGTGCATATCTGTTAAAATCATATTTAATGGTGCCATATAAAGACAAAAGAATTACAATACAAAGTTAAGTTCAAAAAGAATAATAATTGAACAAGCCTTTGGATTATTAAAGGGACGTTTTAGAAGATTAAAATATATTGATGCATTTAGATTAGATTTAGTAGCAAAAATAATAATAACGTTCACAAAAATATAGCACATGAAGCAGTATAAATATATAAGGTTTTTTTATTAAACAAAAACGTTTTCGATACTAATAGTATCATCGTCAGTTGTACAAACAGAATTAAGATCTAAGTGGTTCTAGAACAAAAACTGTTTGTACAACTGATGATGATACTATTAGTATCGAAAATGTTTTTGTTTAATAAAAAAACTTTATATATTTATACTGCTTCATGTGCTATATTTTTGTGAACTTTAAAACTGAAAGTTAAGCAGTGTGTTTAACTCCATTGATCATTAGAAGTCTGCTGAGCCTGCAGTATGGATTTTGATGTTTACAAAGACTATTGTAAACTTAAGAAGAAACTTGTTAAAGTTGAAGAAATCCTAATTTTCTTAAAGGAATGCAGATTAAACAGAGTCCTACTGATGTCTATCCATAGAATTACTCTACCTGTAAAGTCAAAAGTAATCCTATGGAATACTAAAAATATTTGTTTAAAATTTGCAATTAGTGATGCAAAAAGGAGATTTTTTCGACTTAAGTCTTTGGTAAGAAATGTATTACTTTCCGCAAGTGAACCATCTAACTTACAAGTGAACAACCTGATTTTAGAGTTTGATGATAGAACGAGGTTATTCCAGCAAACTCTACACCAGAAACATATAAAGAAGTTAAAATGGATCTTTCATAACCAACATGTTAATAGAGCTAAAGGTTCTCTTCCTCTTAATGATGTGGTCACAATTTTAGATGACGTCACTATTCCACCCTTAGCGACTTAACTTTTAATGAAAGGCCCGACCTGCGCCCTCTACGATGCTCTTGATATTATGGAGGACATACCTACTATGGAAAGATTACTGGAGCCATATGATGAATTAGAAGCAGAAAGGATAAGATGGACATTTGTTGGTGAGCATAGTAAGATGAAACTCCGTAACCTAGGACCCGCTAACGACGGACTCTCTGTTTATGATGTGAAAGTTCAGCACACATTAAGATGGATCAAGGACCAGGATCTGGTGGTAACCAGAGACAACAAATCCAAGAAGCTTGTCCTGCTAAAAAGGTGCACTTATGACAACTACATATTAAGCTATATTCGTGATTCTAAGGCAGCAGTTCTTGCTAAAGACCAGACCGATAGTCTGGCATCTAAAGTTAATAAGCTTCTCAGACGACGTGCCTTACCTTCCTTTATCAGTAAGCGTAAAGTTCTTAATCCAGCGTGTCCTAGGATCTTTTCATATACAGGAATACCTCGATTATCGCGGTTATTGTTGCCACGAAAAATACCGCAATAATCGAATCCGTGATAATCGGGATAAATAATACATGTAAAATGGGTGATCATTGCCAAGGATTTTTCAAATTTATTGATTAAATTTTATGTATGAGGTAAAAAAGAAATCTGTTAAACGTGCTAATCTTCTAAGCTGATCATTACGTTTCTTCTTTATAGCTGTAGACTTGATATCATCCTTGTTTATTTTAGCATTTATTGTAGGGGTAAATAAGAAAAGAAATAAATATCCATATGCCATATCTGCTCTAGAGATCCTGG
>AYEL01083716.1:0-13470 GCA_000484575.1 Olivierus martensii
AAGAGCTATCCCGGTTAATGATGTCATCTTATCTACATAAATTTTACCACTGAAACTGATATGTGAAAATAAGAATGATCCATATCGGTGTTTTGTTCGATATATAAATTAATTGTAAAGATAATGACATGAATGAATTACTCTGTAAACTAATAATGTTGAACTTGTTACGTATAAGTATGTAAATGAGCGAGTGTGGAAGTGTTTGTCACTCGAGTATAAAAGAACGACACAATCGACAAGTTTTTTGAGGTGCTGAATATCCAGACGTAAAATTGGCGCGTGACATTTGAGTTCTTGTAGAGATCGACGATTATTTGAAGTTGTATCGGAGGTGGAGGTAGTAGAATTTAGTAGTATTTAAGGTTTTTTTTTGTGAATAATTGGATTGTTGAATTTTGAATTGGATTAAATAAGTTTTGTTGATTAATTACTTGTTGCTTTATTATAGTTTCAATAATGCATTTATTAACACTTTTGTAAGTGTTTCGAGTCTAATAAATTTATATTTTGTTATTATCTAACTTGTTTGAGATTTATTAAATTTATTAGTGTAAGTTTCTAACATCGTTTTGTCATTTCAATCTAACTCTTATTCGTTACTTCTAGTGATAAGTTCCTGTTTCGTTTTTGCCGGTTTATGTTTATAGTTGTTAGATTTTGCTTGAAGTTAGAATAGTATTTAAGTTTGGAATTAGTTAAAGACCTGAGCTCAGGCCGAACTCTGGATTGCAGAGTTGCTAGAACAAAACCTGAGCTCAGGCCGAACTCTGGATTGCAGAGTCATTAGAACCATTAGGTTTAGTTGTAATTAATAGTATTGAAATTCGTTAGAATTAGCCCGTTAAGCTTAGTGGTACTTAGTAGTATTGACATTCGTTCTAATCCGCGTAAAAGACCTGAGCTCAGGCAGAACTCTGGAATTTGCAGAGTCGCTAGCTTTTAGCTGATAAGTAGATAGTATTGCATCCATCCTAATCCGCGATTAGGATTAGTTTATAATTATTGTTATTGACAGTCGTCCTAATCACAACTTTGCATGCTTACTTAATATGTCATGAGTCATATTTTGAATACAATGGTGTTTTTTACAAGCAGCACCAAGGGGTCCCTATAGGCAGCTCCATGGCTGGGATTTTGGTCGAATTGGTTGTTAGAGAAGTTGAAGTACAAATCAGCCAAAGCCTGTCTAGTGAGTTCTTGTTTTATTCTACGTATGTTGATGATTTGTTTGTTGCCTGGAGGAATAGTCACAACACAGGAGACCTTGTACAACATTTTTCTAAAGAAGAGTTTGGGCTAAAACTTAACCTTGCACAAGTTAGTCGATCAGAAGTGAACTTCTTAGATATAAAAATCTTTGCTGGGATTGATACCTTTAACACTACCATCTACATAAAATCCACTGCACCGCCGGTCATTATACCAAGATGGTCCTTTGACCCTTGATTATTTAAAAAATCTGCTTTTAGTTATTATTTTGAAGATGTTATACACACTGTAGTAATAGACTTCTCAGGAAAGCCGAATTAGACAGGATTTTTAGCCTTGGCAGAAGGCACGGCTATTCTAATAAGTTTATGCGTAACATATACCTAAAAGAGAAAGAGAAGTCTGAAAGGCAAAGAGTTCTCTCTGAGCAACCAAGGACTCCAACATCTAATGAACAGTTGCTAGGCATGACATTCCGTTGTCCTACACCGTACCTGCTCCATAATAATAAAGTGGTTAAGTCCTCGTTAAAGTCGGCTAACGTAGCTAGCACATTTCGAAAAGCCCCTACAATATTTAATATTCTTTGTAATGATAAAACCAAAAGGACAGAGAATTTTAAAACGGGTTTATAAAGTCCCTTTGAGAAATCTCGATGATAATCAGTTAGAAGTTTACATTGGGGCCACTGCTCGTAATTTTAAAGACAGGATTTTAGAGCATAAAGATAATGTTCTCAAAGGTGACCTCTATACAGCCTTAACACAAAGGGTTTATGAGAAGAATGCGAATGTACTCTGGCAAGATGCCAAGATAATAAAGAATGTACGTAACCACAAGGATTAATCGTTAATAGAGAAGTTCGATACTCAAGTATAATGAAACCAATAAAGTCATCATCATCAGGCAGGCAGACAGGATGAGTGCAGCATGGAGATATGTGATCAGAAGAAATTTCTAATGTTTTAATTTTGCATTCTCCTGATAAATAAATAGTTTAATCTTGTAATTCCTGTTATATGTTATTTTTTCTGTATTATTTTATTTACTTTATTTATTTTTTATAATTAATAGCTCTTTTAAATTTAAAAATGTTCTAATTTTTTGTTCTATTCTAGAACCACTTAGATCTTAATTCTGGCTGTACAATTGACGATGATACTATTAGTATCGAAAACGTTTTTGTTTAATAAAAAAACTTTAATATATTTATACTGCTTCATGTGCTATATTTTTGTGAACTTTAAGACTGAAAGTTAAGCAGTGTGTTTTAACTCCATTGATCAATAATAATAACTGCCTGTGTTTTACATAATATGTGTATTATTGAAAAAGATAATTATGAGATTACAAATACAGAAAATTTAGAAGAGACGGATGTAAATGAACAAAATTTACTTCACAATGAAACATTTACAAAAAGAGAATATATAACTAATTTATTATAAAATATTGTTGTTTTTATTTACAATTTATTAAAATTATTTCAAACATATGCTTCAGTTGTCTGTAAAATTCAAAAATATATTTCTTTTTACATATTAGCATTCATTTTTATTGCCTTGTACAAAAAAAGAATGTAATGAAGATTTACCAAATTGTTAATTTAACAAATTACAAAAAGTATAGACCTATATTTTCAGTCAGATATATACAAAGGGATAATTTTGTTACTAAATTGAAGCTATCTTATCATGTAGTGAATCATAAAATGATTCTATTTACAAAGTTTCACTCAAATCTACTTGTTGTATATCTCAAATAAACTAACTTTTATTTATTAATACTGTACACATGCTGTATATTCAATAATAAATTACAATAAGAAAATGTTAATAAAATATATTTCTAATGAATGACATGAGTTTCCTATTTATTCTATTAAAATACAATATTCAATTTTTATTTAATGCATTTGTTAAGTTTATTAAAGCCTAAATTTTCTTCTCTTCAATTTCTTTATATACTTTCAGTTCTTTTTTTTTTTAGTTCCAAATATTCTTTAAACCACTCTGGACACTTATCTGCTTTTCTTTTCCTTCTTTGTGAAGGCAGTTCACTCACATTATCAGGAGTATCACTTGTGCTGGGATTATTATTGTATGAAGTACTTGGAATAGTTGTAATAGTTGAATTTAAATCAACTTCAGGTTTAAGAGAAGAGCATAAAGTTTGGGGAGGAAAACATGTTGATGCCTTATTACCATAAACTTCATCAATTATGTTAAAATAAGGCCATGTTATTGCTCCCTCTCCACTAGATTTTTGTTTTTGTTTATTGCGACAATATGTTAGCATTAAATTCCTCCATTTATTATCACATGCCATTCCAGTAATATGTGTTTTAGAAACAGAGTTTATTTCTGCTGCAACAGTATTCCACAATTTTATTTTTTTGCAATATGGTCATTGAAACTCTTCACCTTTTCTTAACCTTGATGTGATTAAAAGTTTTACTAATTGATCATTCCAATTATCTATCCAAAAGAAAATAAAAATATATTAATAAAAACAAACTGCTATTTTATAAGACTGCATCTAATGAATAACAAAATTTAATGCTATAAGAAAATGGATAATCTAGGCCTAATTTAAATATTAATGTTATAATATATAAAAATTTGTTAATATTAAGCATATTTCTTAATAAGAAAAGACAAAATCCATGTAGGGATAACAGAACTCACTCGTTAATTGCTAAAACACTTTTTGTATGGTTAAAAATACTTTGTTATTTAAAACTTGGTTTTTTAAGGCTACATAAATTTTGCAATTTCTTAGTATTGAAATTTAGATAAATTTGATGAACACTTGTGCATTCTATTCTATTATGTTGACTTATAATACCTATAAATAGTATCGTATATACTTGTGTATAAGCCGAGGTTTTTTTTTCTTAAAAAGAATTTTCCGAAGTGAGGGTCGGCTTACACACAGGTCAAAAAAATCAACTTTTTTTTTGGCTGGAGAAATTGAAGTAATAAGCAAAACCATTGAAGTAATATAGGTTATTGAACGTCTCCTGAAGACCAGGAAAGAAATTTTACAATAATTCATTTAATACAATACCAGGTAAAATTTTATCTTATCCCGAAGCGATTGAGCATGTCACGGTGCCGACTCCAACCTGCATCTATATACTGTAATCAAATAGGCGACGCCGTGCTGCCCAATACGACGCGACGCAAAAATTCGACAATCGATCAAGAATCCTACCTAGGATTCATTTTTGAGTGAAAAATATATTTATTTTTCATTATTATAAATTAATATTTTAATCCATTCCCTAGTAATCCATAAATGCTTATTATATTTAACTCATCCATGATTTAATTAAAATAGATTAAAAAGTAACTAAAATAATATTTAAAATAACGAAAAAATTATTATTATTTAAAATCTGTACTGAAAAATAACTTTAGGCTATCAAGAAAGTTCATCGTAAACAAAATCAAAACTTTGAAATTGCATGCTTAACGTCTAGAAATCACATTGCACACGTCATCCTAACAGTGTATGACGTCATCGTTAGGATGATCCACTCATTTTAAAATATGATCAAAGATTTGAATACAATAACTCAACTCAACTAGACAAAATACAATGTAAGGGAAAACGAAACTTCGAATGGTCTCTTGGGAGCAGTGTGACGTAGATGTATTCCAATGGAATTTTTACTGTGATACTTAAATATGAATTTTTTTTAGAAAAGAAACAATTATTCAATAACAATAATAATAAGAAAATATTTTTATGTAAATTATCAAAATTTATTATTATTTGTTATCTTGATATTTTCTGAAGCGACGTAACCCTAACATCTGCATCAGGTTAGATTTTTTACTTTACCTGATGCAATCCAGCACGTTGTGCCATTGAATCTAACCTGCATTTATATAAGTGCATTAGCTAGGCGACTCCGCGCTGCCCGATGTGACACAGAAATTCCGACAATAATACAAGAATCTTATGTAGGCGCGCTGTGCTGGATTCTTGTCAAGCATTTCTGCGTCGCTGCGTATCAGGAAGCGTGGCGTCACCTATCTGATGCACTTATACAAAGGCAAGTTGGAGTCGGCAGCACGACGCGCTCGATTGCTTTAGGTAATGTAAAATTTTACCTTTTAAATTATATATTGGTGTTTGTATTATAACGTAAAATTTTACCTTTTAAATTATATATTGGTGTTTGTATTATAAAATTTATATGTATATATTTAAAGTTTCAATAAAATTTTATTTTAGCAAATGACATTAATATATCAATAACTAAAAATAAAAAATCACGTAATTTATCGGTTTCAAATTTTTGCCGAATTTTAAGTACTAAAGTCAGGGGGTAGGCTTATACATGAGTTATGCATTTTACCGATTTTCAAACTCCGAAGTCAGGGGCGTTGGCTTATACACGGATAGGCTTATATTCGAGTATATATGGTAATTTGTAACAGATTTATTATAAATAAAAAGATAAATTCAAATAAAGCAAATACCCATATTTTCTTGATTTTCTATTAATTCACTATTTTTGATAATCTTATTTTCTTCCTTTTCTTTGTTATATTTATTTGAATTTTGTAAACTTTTAACAAATTTTTCTGCATATTGAGAATCTAGAATTTATAAAAAGTAAATAATGAAACTGTATCTAATTTTATATATAAAAATTAATTTAGAATAGTCACTTTAAATATGAAATTATAATTTGATACTCATTATAATTAGATAAATAACTTTTTTAATAATCTTATTCATAAAAATAACTATAAAATTGCTTAAATTCAAACTCTATTTATTATTATATCTTATAATAATGGATAACAAATGAAAAAACGAGTCATTCTTTTAATGAATTTAAAGCATTTTATTTAAAAAGTTTCAAATAATTAAAAGCATTTTATATTATTTATACAAAGATCTTTACATTATAATTAATAAAATGAATTCATCCGGAATATGTAAGTATTTAAATATAAATCTGTATTGAGTTTTTAATTTATCATAGGTGAGGATATATTGGTACTTTTACTTAATAAATATCTATAGAATAAATTGATAAAAAAAATTAAATTATAAATAATTAGATACATTACCATTTTGTAGACGATCTGCTATTTCTTCATCTACATTAACAGCATAAGTGGTGTTATCATATAAAATTTTAACGTCAACTTTTCTAGACAACGCCATTTTAAATAGTCCCCTAGCAGCATTCACCAAAGAAAAACTTTGATGAATCCGATGCATAAACCGTTTTATCTTTCTTTATCTTAAAACAGTTTTATCTTAAACAGCAGTTTTGGAATGTTTGCCTAAACCGGTTTATAAACCGCTGAGTTTAGGAACGTATCCAATGTATTTTTAAAATGAAATTTTGTAGAAACTGAGATTAGCATTTATATCTTTACAAATCAAGTCAATTGTTTTATAATGTTTTGGGACTTTGGATGAAAACAATACAAAGTGAAAGATAGTTATATATTTATTAAAATAAATAGAACATAATAATGTTCAATCAGACTGCACCAAATACAAACTACAAGTAAAATTACTCAAGAGCCCTTTAGATTTTTATTCAGTAACGTTTTCAACGCTCTTGGCGTCTTCCTCAGCTGTTACAATCTGACTAACCCTGCTATACTAGAGCAAGGAGACCTAACTACATAAAATAAACACTATAAAGATTTAAAAGGTACATGTGAATAGTGGAAAGAATCAGGGCATATGTAAGGTGGTTAAGTGTGTGACTAGGCTTACTGTTAAGTGGCTAAAGGAAAACAACATAGTTTGTACGAGGGCGTACAAAAGTCGTAACCTAGTGTTCATGAAGAGGGAAACTTATCGACAATTTTTAAATGACTACATCAAAGAGAGTGGTTCAGAAGAGGTGAAGTGTGACCCCACTAGTAAGCTTTGCCGCCAGATAGACAAACTTTTCAAGTATAAGGTTTTGCCAACGTTCCTAAAAAACTCGATTATGGGGGCACCTGCATGCCCACGCCTTTTTGGATTTGCTAAAATTCATAAATAGCCAGTAAGGATTAGCTCAATTGTTGAGAAGTTTAGATCGCCTCTTTATTTAATAGAGAAAAAACTGATTAAGTAGTGTAGGTTGAGACTAAAGGGGTGTGAGTACTCGATTAACTGTTCAGAGGAGTAATTAGATAAAGTTTTGGAGAGAGGCCGTTCCCGGAAAAAACACTTACGACGTTTGACTTTGAATCTCTCTATCCCTCTATTCGAATAGAACCAGCCTGTATTGAACTTTATCATCTACTTTGTAATAGCCTGCAGGAGGTGGAGGAGCAAAAAGGATTGGAGGAGTGTCTGAGGGATCTCTGTGACCTGATCTGCCATCATTCTTATTTTAAATTCGATCAGAAATTTTACCAGCAAATGAAGGGAATTCCCATTGGTAGTCCGATGGCCAGTGATTTGGCTGAGTTGGTAGTTAGATGACAAGAACGGGAGACTATCCAGCTTTTTAACCCATTTCTAAAGGTTTACCTGAGGTACGTAGATGATATCTTAGTAATTTGGGAGAATGAATGTAAGACAGAGGAGATGGTTGCTTCCCTGTCAAACGGTAGCTTGATGCTTACACTTAAAAAGGAACAAGAAAGTAAAACTGACATCCACTTCCTTAACCTGAGAATCGCGATTGCAGATGGAGACTATAGGACGACAGACTATAGAAAACCAGGAAGCGCTCCTTTATACATACCAATGGTATCCGAAGATAGGCTTTCACACAAGAAGGCTGCCTTTTCAGCCCTCTTCAGGAGAGCCTACACTCACTGTTCTAATTACGGAGACAGAAGTGAGGAAATTAGTACAGTTATGGGAATCGGACAACAACATGGATATGAAAAAGTTTCTAAGGAAGCTTCTTAATGAAGTAGAGAGAAGTTTATACAAAGAGAAGACTCAGTCGAATAAATCTGATTCCTTTAGATGTGTCGACCAAGCCCAGTGGGTAAAAAAATTCGCGAGGAACATCGGCAGGTTAATGAATTGTACACTATGTTTTAGAAGGAATCCGGCTGTTTTCGGGATGATCAGGAATGACAAAGACAGATATGAGGATAAGGTCAGAAGTGGAGTGTATGAAATTCATATTACTAATCACTCGTTAGGTAGAGAAGAATTTTATATAAGATATACGGTGAGAAACTTGGGAGATTAAAGGAACATAAAATGGACCTCAAGTATGGTAAACTCTCCACTGAGCTAAGCCAAAGGTTGCTGCTTCATGATGTGGAGGTGCAGTGGGGAAGGGCGAGGATTATCCGACCAAGTGAAAAAAACTGGTACAAAAATATAATTGAGGCATTAGAAATCCTCAAAAAGAGGGGAGGATGTGTGATTAATTTCATGGAACCAGAAACGGTCCCTAGTATGTGGAGGTGGTTATATAAAGTAAGAAAAGCAGATTAAAAAGGATATGCTACGGTCAGTTTTTGACACTCCCATAAAGGGATGTGCGGTGGTTTGTGAATAATTTTGCCTGATTATATGTCATTTTTATTTTATTTTATTTTATTTTTGTCTTATATTTTTTATTTTTTCATTTTTATTTTTTAACGGTTGCTGAATACTTTGCATTTTAAATAGATATTTTAGAAAAATTATTTGTAAAAAGATTTTGTAAGGTTGTTTATACTAATGATAATGCATTCTTGAAGTGGAGTCACACAACGAAAATGTATTGCTTTGCTGGCAGGAGGTGCTAAGGGGAGCACCTCCAGATCTACACGTGCCTTTTAAATCTTTGTAGTGTTTGTTTGTTTGTTTTATGTAGTTAGGTCTCCTTGCTCTAGTATAGCAGACAGTGCCGGATCTAGTTAGTGTGGGGCCTGATTGGAATATTTTTTGCAGGGCCCCTCAAAACATAGCTTATATGTATAAGTAAAATAAGTAGCATTTATAAATAAAGATTCATTTTTGTTGGCTGGATTGGCTATGTAAAAACCCTTCGGCTTTCCACTCTGGAGGTCCCAGGTTCGAATCTCGAATTCCCACCTCTTGAAATTTTTATCATGATCATGAAGTCAGGCCTTCCCATCGATCCCCGTCGTCCACCATCTGGCTGATCCCTCCACAGGGATAGATAGCATGTGGAAGGACTTCTTTCGCCCCATTAACTTATAGAAAGAAAACTGGTGTCATCTGATGACAAAAAAAAAAACAAAAGAAGGGTTAATTATTTGGATAAATTTCACCTTGATGTGAAAATTCAAACAATTTTATTTTTCATCGGAAATAGCAACCCTGTGGCCTAATTAGCATATATTACGTTTCAATATAACATATTGATTAGAACCCACTCCAGAGAGATATGATTAGGATTAATTAATTTATAATTACCCTATACAAACCTTTACTCAAAATATTGAGATAGGGCTCAATGCAAAAAAGTAATTGAGTGTGTCTGGACGTTTTTGGTAATTGTAATCTTCTGTAACTTTCTTTATTATATCGTACCATTTATATGTTCCGCGAATATTGAAAAATGATACATATATTTAATTTTTTTCTTAATACATTATTTAATTATATAAACTTTGACAAACACGGGTCCTCAAGTGTGGGGCCCGATTGGGTGCAATTGGTGCAATCAGCTTAAATCCGGCACTGATAGCAAGGTTAGTCAGATTGTAACAAATGAGGAAGATGCCAAGAGCGTTGAAAACCTTACTGAATAAAAATCTCTTGACTGCTAAAGGGGTCTTGAGTAATTTTACTTGTAAATAGAACATAATACGTAAATATGTAACAATTGAAATCTGTTATACTTTGTCTTTATATCAAACTTTCAGAAAGACATGGTAGAACATAAACTATAAATTTGACTATCCAACACAAATAAACCTTTATTAGAAAAATTAGTAGAAAACCAAAACAGACATAACAACACAAAATTCATTTTGACACTCACGGTCAATTTTTATATTTTCATTTTTAAATCCGACGATTAAGTTGTCATGGTAACGAAATAAATAACGTTTGGTTTTTATATCATTTGGTCAATTAACAGATATTAAACTCTTTAATCAATGAGAATAGTTTAGAACAGTTTTTAATTTTATTACAATACAGAAAGTAGTATACATTTCCAAATAAAAAACCCGTAGTTGGCATTATGTTATTGCCGATGCTTTGCTTGATGCTTTAACAACTTATCTCTTAATTACTCATTTAGTTACGACTATATAATGCTGCATTTTACCAAAATTAATAATAACATAGATTAATTTATAAATAATAAATTGAAACTTTCCTAATAAATGCTCAAAAATCAATTTTCCGGAAAAAATGATTGAACATGTACAAATTATGTCTACTGCTCTACACAGTGTCAAAACAAATTATGTCTCTAACTAGTGTCAAAACACTAGTTAATCCTAGAATTTTTTAAACAAAATACACAAGGTTGAAAACCTCATTTTATATGCTTTTAAGTGATACCCATTCCACCTCTCGGTGCTAATCACATAAAAAACTACAGGCGATTATAAAAAGTAAAAATATACAAATTTTAGTCTGCCTCCATACATATTCTTTCTCATATCTCAGAAATTAAATTTTTTTTAAAAAAAATAATAATATTTTTGAGTCTTTTGGAATATACATAAACAACATGCCAAAACTCATCAAAATCAAAAATCATGCAGCAACCACCATTGGCTGATTTAAAATGGAATGACCCAGCTCTCTTAGGTAAATCTCAACAATTACAAACATCTCTTGGTAAAAGTCCAAGTTTAAATATTTTACTAGATAATTTGCACTTTTACCATCCCATAACGGTAAATGTTAGGATTTCTTGGTAAATTCTAAGATTTACTATATATATATGAATATCCCCTAATATAACTAAAATATATCAAAATAATGAAAAAGTTCTTACATATCTTCAAAAATCCCACATTTAAGAGATATATCAATTTTAATAATAGTACTTTTTCAAAGATTGTAAAGGAAACATATTTAAGTAATAAAATAAATTAAAAAAATTGATATCATAGTTTAACATTTTTCCATCTTAAACTAAACTGTCAATTTTGTTTTTAAATTTACTTTATTAATTAAACTAATTTTTTTTATAATCTTTGAAAAAGCATACTAAAAAATGTACATATTTCTCTTAAATATAGAATTTTTGGGCATTTGGCTATAAGAACTTTTCCATTATTTTAATGCAAGAAATTCATGGTTTGATTTTGTCCCAACCATTAAAGGACATCCTGTATACTGTATCTCTTTAAATATGAAAATGCTAATTTCACGCTAGGCTTGTAATATCTATTAAGTATGATAATAAAATGCAAATAATGAAATAAGAAATTAAATATAAATTTAACATTTTTAATTATATTATGCAAATAGGTATAATGAAGCTGATAATATAATGGATTGAATTTTACCTATATTTCTAATTCATTTTACTTTTAGCAATGTTAATAAATTACAAGATGTTGGGAAGTATTCTTAGAACAACATGTCAATTAGAACAATGTTGATATAATATCAAAATAAATGATAATAGAAGAATTCTGTTTCTGGTGAACTGAACATACAAATGTTTTTTAATTAACATTAATTATATCATCAGCAGCTCTTATTCTTTTATATAAGAAATATATTATAATACCTTAATATAAATGCCAAAGCAAAGAAGTCCAGTCTTTATAAACTTGAGATTTTTGATTTTATTTTAAATTTCTATGGTAATAAGAACATTCCCAAAATATTTTTATCTAATCATCAGAAAATAAATTTATTTTATTAAAACATAGTTTCAACTAATAATTACAGATCTTTTTTTTTTCATTTTAGATTTTATTTTGATTTTTTCAACTCACTATTACAATAATCCTTCTGTAGTATATTAAAAAAGTATAAAATTTTCTTTTAGAATTTTTTGCAAAACTAAGATGACCAAATTATATGATTTTCTTCTTTAATTTCTTCTAAATCATGAAGAATTAGACAAAGGAGGAAAAGTATGTATATAATACAATATATTCCTAATTTATGCAGTTTTGAGTTCCATGGATTATGATATTACACAGATGAATAAGTTTATCTATCTATAAAATGCAAATACATAACATCAGGTCATCCCAAAAATAATGTTGTTTATAACATTGAGTTTTGAAAAGATATAAATCACTTGCAAATTTAATCAAATATATATTCTCCATTTGAATCAATAACACTCTTCAATATTGTGAAAGCTTTAAAAATTCATGTTTAAACAAGCTAAAACACATTTGAACAAGTACAGTATAAAAAAATGACATTACTTTTGAAATGCAAATAAAATTTTTTTTTTTGAAAAAATATAACTTACATTTTCATATCTATGCTCATTATTTTTATCAGTTTTTTTAATCACTGCACATATTCATATACAGCATACTGAATTTAAATATTGAACTTGCACAATTTTCAATTTACATGAAAACTTACCTTTAATTGCAGATCATCATCAAATTTTATAGAAATCTACTAATTAGTTAAAAAAATTATTGGTGGAGGACACAAAAAAATAGAATGGTGATCTTAAATCCTTTTCCTTATAAAGAAGACTAAAAATTAAATAAATCCTACCAAAAGAAAGTATGGCAAGTCAATAGACTTACCATACTTTCTTTTAGTAAGTGTGGTTTTTAACTAGTGTTCTGTGGAACACTAGTTAAAAACCACACTTACTAAAAGAATAGAACACACATGAGAAGTTTGTTCCACAAACTTCTCGTGTGTGTTCTGTGAAATTATGAAATATATGAATATGTACTGTATAACTTATAAATTCTAATAAAAGATATAATAAAAACTGCAATGCATATTTCTATTGTTAGTTTTACAACTATATAGCCTTATATATATCAGGTGTGTAAATATGAAACCGGAATTTGCCAATAGATGGAGCCACCTGTCAATGTACCTTTCGTCAAACCGCGTCATTGGTGCCAATGTTTACTTTTGACATCTGTCAACAACATCCAAATCAAAACCATACAAGTTTCATACAATAACACGTTTTTTACATGTTAAAAATGTCAACTTTTGTGCCTACAAGTTACGATTTGCGGACATCATTGATTTTTTATCATCATTTGAAGAAAACTGCTGCAGAATCACATCGAATGCTTGTCGAAGCTTACAGTGAGCATGCTCTTGGTAAATCACAATGCTATGAGTGGTTTAATAAATTCAAAAGTGGTGATTTTGACGTAAGAAACGAAGAAC
>AYEL01083717.1:0-16688 GCA_000484575.1 Olivierus martensii
TATTGATCCTCGTAACTCATCCTAGCAATTAATATCAACACATAGTTATAAATATAGTTTTTCTCTACTTTACCAAAACGTTCAATCTATACGAAATAAAGTTGCTGACCTGGATTCATTGCTAAATTTACAATTCGACGTTTTATGCTTCACAGAAACTTGGATCACAGATTCTGATAAAGATATTGATCTAATATACAGTTACTATGGTTACACAAGTTTCAGTGTTTTCCGTCAAGCTAATAGAGGTGGTGGGACAATTATCGCCATCAAGAACAATAGCATATCAGCTGCCCTTGTATCTTCTTGGAACGATAGCATAATTGTTGTCAAGCTACTTAATCTACAAGGACAACCATCAACATCGACTGCAAGGCCAAATCGCTTCAGACGAAAGACAATGCTCTGTGTTTGGTGGGATCAGAAGGGTGTGATTTATTTTGAGCTGCTAAAACCTTGTGAAACCGTAAATACTAAACGCTACCAACAACAAATGATCAGTTTGAATCGAGCTTTGCATGAAAAATGACCAGAATATGATAAAAGGCAACACAAAGTGATTTTGCTTCATGATAATGCACCATCACACAAAGTAAAACCGGTCCAGGAAACATTGGAAGCACTTAATTGGGAAATACTTTCACATGCGGCTTACTTGCCAGAATGGCCCCGTCTGATTTTCACTTATTTGCATCAAATCAATTGCTGAGCAGCGGTTCACTTCCTATGAAAATATACGAAAATGGAGCTTATTGTAAAAGGATGATGCAATATAAGCAACTGACAGAGCAATATATTACACATATTAGAATATACAGCTAAAAAAAGGAAAGTGATGCAATATTTATGAACACTACTCTATATTTGAATTTAAGTACATTTATAAATTTGACTTGGCAACTCAATCAGCATTCACAATCAATTAGGTGATGTCACTAACAGTTAGCCTACCTCTAGTCTGCAGGTAAGTCATATTATATTTCTAACATAATCTTTCAAAATGAACATACACTGTAGAACTTGACTAAGTTTTGTACCAAGGAGTCCCATAATATCAAAGAAAATGATCCATGCTGGAAAATGATCAATATTGGACCAATATTACTGACATAATAAGAAAAAAGATATTTACATATTTTGGTGCATAAATATTATCCAATCTAAAATATATATCTACTTATAGTTTTCTTCTGGTCTATTTCTTGATTAACTTAGCCTTGAAACAACAACAGCTCAAAATATTTTATTTTCCAATCAATATATGCAGTTTGAGTTGAAGGTCTAAACTGCCTTCACTCCTCATCAGTACATTTGATTGCACAATTTTCAAAAATATTCAGCATTTTTTTTTCTTTGTTCAGCTGTCATTACATCGTTATATTCTTTAATATGTGAAACAATATAATGATGTAATGACAGTTGAACAAAGAAAAAGTAAATACTGAATATTAAGTAAATCAATACAGAAATTAATTTTGAGAATTGTACAATCAAATATATATTGATAAGGAGTGAAGATAATTTAGACCTTCAATTTGAAATGCATATACTCATTGGAAAATAAAAGATTTTAAACTGCTGTTGTTATTTGAAGGCAGAGTTGATCGAGAAATAGACCAGAAGAAAACTATAAATAATAAAATAGGCCATGGACAAAAATTACATATATCTATATTATTTGGATTTTTAGAACTAAAGAATCAAGCTTATTGAAAACGATTGATACTGGATCATATCTGGTTGAACATCTGTATGTCATAATAATATATGATGAAAACATTATCCTATTTGAATGATATTCATATATGTTGTTGGAATCTACTTGAGCTAAAATGTTCAAACTGTAATCAGCCAGATATGATTCAATATATTGATAATTGGACTGGTGTTATAGATTTGTTGGGAATGATGTTTTAATGAAGATTCTTTTATATCACAATCAATCTGATTATCAGTCAGGCAGATTAACTGAAAATGCTTTTCATGATATTGTGACAGTTGCTGAGAGAGCAGCTGGATGTAAAGAAATTGACCTAGGGACTTTTGATTAAATTAAATTAGTTTTGCAGATGACAATCATGAAATCTATTCAACAATTGTTTATTGAATTGGTTCTGCTGAACCATTGCATTGTTCATGGAACATTTTATGAGGAGGAGAAAAAAGATATTTAGTGACAGAGATTTCACTTTCCTGTTGGGTGCCATATAATGAGTAATCTTTTAACTTCATTCAATGGTAAGTATTTCTTTACTATTAATTATGATAACATAGCTATCAATGTGACAGGAAAGTATTTCAGGACTGTATGAGATACTTCAAACAGTTCTCAATATAATGATGTGATAAGATTGGAGGTTAAATTATCTTGTTATCCAAAAGACTGAATTGTATCTTTGAGTTAATCAGACATGAAAACCAATGCAGATTTTATTGTTAAAAAGTCTATAAGGCACTATAATTTTAGAGTATTTTAGATTAGATGTGGGTAATAAAACCCAAAATTGCTGTAATGGATATATAAATAGTTGTAAGATCCATTATCTATGTTGCCATCATTTGGTAATATTGGGTACTTTTAAAGATCTCTAAGACTGAACTTCAACATTCAAAAGCTGACTTATCTGATTGTGAGGAGGTTAACTCTGACCTGTCCTATTTTATTTTATTATACTCTTTTATTATTTATCAATATTAGCTAACATATTATATTTTAGTTTAAGAATTGACTTACTTCCACACTCTCCGTCGTAGTAGTTAGCAATCACGTGTTACGGAATTGGAAACCATCCTCCGGGTATGTTCCGGCTAATGACATCATCTAATCTAAATAAGTTTAGCACTGATCTGATATGGTATGTCCCGGCTAATGACATCATCTAATCTAAATAAGTTTAGCACTGATCTGATATGAGAATGTAAGAATGATCTCATATTGAGGCTTTGTTCATATATAATTAAATTGTAAAGAGAATGACATGAATTGATAAATTCTGTAAGCTAATAAATTTAAACATGTCATGTATATTTATGTAAATGAAGCAACATGGGATTGTATGTCACTCGGATATAAAAGCCAACGCAACCAACGACTCACTGAGGTGTTGTATTGAGGTAAGGTTGGTTAAGTGACATTGGAATTTTTCTTGTAAAGGTCTACAATTTGCTTGAAGTTTGTATCGGTGGTGGAGGTAGTAGAATTAAGTAGTATTTAAGGTTTCTTTCTTGTGAATAGTTGATTGTTGATATTGGAATTGGATTAAACAAGTTTTGTTAATTGATTGTTGCTTTATTATTGTTTCAATAAAGCATTTATTAACACTTTTGTAAGTGTTTTGAGTCTAATAAATTTATATTTTTTGTTATTTAACTTGTTTGAGAAAATCTTCAATTTATTAGTATAATTTTCTAACATCGTTTTGTTATTCTTAGATCTAATACTTAAGTAGTACTTCTAGTTGTAAGTTCTTGTTTCCAGTTTTATTTTGCCGGTTAACATCAATTGTTGTTAGATTGTTTGTTTTGAAGTTAATTATATTTAAGTTAGAGTTAGTTAAAGACCTGAGCTCAGGCCGAACTCTGGATTGCAGAGTCGTTAGAACAAAACCTGAGCTCAGGCCGAACTCTGGATTGCAGAGTCATTAGAACCATTAGGTTTAGTTGTAATTAATAGTATTGAAATTCGTTAGAATTAGCCCGTTAAGCTTAGTGGTACTTAGTAGTATTGACATTCGTTCTAATCCGCGTAAAAGACCTGAGCTCAGGCAGAACTCTGGAATTTGCAGAGTCGCTAGCTTTTAGCTGATAAGTAGATAGTATTGCATCCATCCTAATCCGCGGTCAGGTTTAGTTGTATAATAATATTGATATTCGTTAAAATTCGTGACTTTTCTGAGCTCAGGCCGAACTCTGGATTGCAGAGTCGCTAGAACCGTTAGGTTAATTATAGTTATTGTTATTGACATTCGTTCTAATCCGCGACTTTGATTAATAGTAATGATCATATAAAACAAATATTTGATACTCTGTCTAAATAATCAAAACTAAACACTCAAAAAAGCGCTAAGGCAGGAATAAAAATCTCACATACACAAAAGTTTTGTTTTTTGAAATTTTTATTTCTGCCTTAGTGCTTTTTTGAGTGTTTAATAGTATTGATCTTCATCAAAATTTGCGACTTTGCATGATCATCATAGAAATTATGAGGACTTCTTTTACTGTTGCTTTTGAAGTCCTCCTCTGCTCCCCCCCTGCATTTGTATGTCAAATCTAGTGCTTTCTCAAGTATTAGCTTTGACATAAATGCAATGGACTTCATTGTAATAGGAATTTCTTCGACCCATAAAGTGATACATTTGGGTCTTGAATGACATGAGCATATGAACATATTTTAGAGATGAATAAGGATTGCATATATCCACGGCTTAAACTTCTTCAGATTTTTTTGTTATAGCTTTTCCCAGCATGTAGTTGTGTAGTAATAGAAATAGTTTCAAAGATGGATTGATATGGTATATAGATAGTTTCAAATCACTTGGTGTAAACATAACATCCAATCGATTATTTTTTATTTGAATAAAAAATAATCGATTGGATGTTTTATCACTATCCTTCAGACATAAATCTGCCATTTCTGTATTTGTTAGAATTAACTTGATAGAGGATATGATATGGTGTAAATATATTTACATCCTAAAATTAGCAAGAACCTAAACCTTTTAAATTTCTGCTTCACTTCAAAGTTTGTTTATATATTAGTTGCGAAACTGACTACTAGTAGCAAGACATATACAGATGCCAGGTATAAAGGAATTGGTGGTAATGAAGTTTTCAATAAGACTGATCAAACAAAGGCTTCTTGTTCCTTTATTAGACCTGAGTTTGTCTTGGATGGATTTGGATAAGTTGTAAGGATTGGCTGGCTGCTGGATATCTCTTCCAATTGGAGGTCCAACTCTGGACTAAAGCTTAAAAGCTCTCATTGTAAGTCATATTCTCTACAGAAGACTGGAGTTGCTTGTCAGTGGATAAAAAATGAAGCAAGGATTGTTAAACAACTTCTTTCAGAGTACTGTCATCTTAGTTATCTTCATCTAATCAGAATTATTTATAGTCTCAACTGTATATGAAGCTAAGGAGATGAAACTTCTCTTCACAAACTGTTTGAATGCATGGCACTTTCAGGGCTGAAAGTTTGATCTTCTGTGGTTGCATTTCATTATACCAGATCTTACTAATTCTATTGAGAAATACTGTCTTTACTGTCTTTTGCATAAAAAACTGGGACCGATTTTTTTTAAGGATACACTACAGATCATCAAATGGTCATAGTGTTAAGGCAGTTTTCTAGCCCTTTATTCAACTCATAGTTATTTAGAAATTTTCTCATAAAATGAGAAAATATTTTTTATATTTTCTCATTTTATTATTTTTGTTTTTGTTTTTTAGAAAATAATAACTTTAATAGGAATAGAAGCATAAACAAAAAAAATTTTGCAACTCAATTTTTTTAAATAAAATTTATAGCATTAGTCTAATTTTTGCAGAAATAGTGTAAAGTATGCCATTTCTTTTGTATTTCAATAAATAATATATACGAATTTTTTTGTTTTTCATCATTTTGTAAAACTTTGTAATTTGCCTAAACTTACTCATCTTATAAACTATTGTATAAAATCATTAATATATATCTATTTTCTAAGACAATTAAATTATTTCCAACATATATATACAATATTATTCCATGCATTCATATGCAAGGAATTAATTATGCATACCTGTAAATGTATGATATATGTTAAATATATTTTCTGGGAATACCTGTACATAATTAAATTCTTGAAAATTTGAATTTAAAATTTGAATAAATATATCATATAATAACATAAGCTTAAAGATAATTCATTATTTTTAACATTATTATAATTTATTACCTTTTCCATCTGGTGTTTCACCAAAAGGATTAATTTCCAATTGTGTTGCATCAATTTTTAAAAATAATTTATATAATTTTTTAATTTGATCAGCTGCCTGAAAAGAGTTAAGAAATATACTATAATTTCCATTTCATATAAATAAATAAAAGTTCAAAATGATGACTGGAAGAAACAATCTGTAGATACCTAACTAATGTGTTGATTTCATCATAAACCATAATACTGTACTCACTTATATTTTTAACTCCTTTTTAGTCCTATTTTTTAATATTTTGAAATATAAAGATAAATTACCAGATGTAGGGTTCAGTTCAAATCCCACCATAGTAAATCATAAATGCCCAAAATTTATGGATTTCTCGCTATTAATGTTTACTAGGACACTATACATTATCTTAATAAGCATAACAGGCACAAAAAAAATATGATTTCAGTATATCAGACCATTGGATTAGGTACTCAAACCTATAGAAGTGCATTGATCAAGTACAAAATTTATTGATTATATCACCATCATAAGTATAAGTGATTATAAGATAGTTATAAGTTGAGAACTAACTGTATATAATAGTACATTTATTAAAAGATATAATAGGTGAACTCATAGGTAAAATCTTTTAGTGACTAAAGGATAAAGTGAGACAAATATAGAAAAGTATAAGGAGAGAGTGAGAGAATTTTGTCAGAAGTGTAAAGTTATCCTTAGGATTATTTTACACCAGCGAAATTGACATTATAATTTTTCTGTAAGAAATGTGATCACTAACAGAAATCAGAAATCACAACATACAGATAATATAATAAATGAATTCTATACTTTACCCACAGAGAAAATGTATAATATACAACATTTTGTATAAATAAAGTTGAAAAATTTGTTGAAAATATCTGAAAATTGTTATATTTCCAAAATCTAGAAAAATTTCAGAGCATGTTTATAACAAAACTGTATAGCATTTACATAGGATAATAAAATTAATAAAAACTAAATAAATGTATCTGGCCTTTATTTAATTTGATTATCTTTTCATGAAATTCTCCTTATAACAATTTAAATTAAATTTTTAAAATACAAATCAAATTTTAGATAATAGTCATAATTGAAAAATATTTAATGTACTTTTCAGCTGTGAATATTCAGAATGAAAAATCATTGATATCACTGTATAGATATAGTTCAAAATACTTAGTTAGAATTTTGCATGCTACTAAGAGAGAAGTAGATAAAATATCAAGTCTAGGACTTGATGGGTTCGTGGACCCCGTCCCCGGCCCGGTCGATTCTACCCGTTCAAGTGTTACGGAGACGGCCGTATTGATGGCTAATTTCCATCCGGATAACTGTGACAGGAACTGAGAAAAATATTCCATTTTGTTAAAATAAATAACTTTTATTAATATAACTAAACAATATCTCACAATAAGAGAAGTAGTTAGTAGCGTGCAAAACTTTGCCGTCCTCGAGCAAAACAAGTATGTTGACAAGTTCACCAACAAGTTCACCACCAAGTAGCTCAAAACACTTAGACGACACCAACACTGGACAACAGTTCACACGACGATGGACCAACACTGACAAGGACGAACAGTACAACAAGACAGCTCCAGAGGACGACCACACTTATGCTTCCTAGATGTCGCCTTTTATAGTATACAATTTTACATAATGATGTTAATATTTTAAATACATCTTTTCAACTTTTGTAATAAATAAAAATATTAAAGATTGACAATTAATTATTATTTCGTTTTCTAAATATAAATTAACACATTAATGAAATAAAGTTATCCAAAATTTACGAAAACAGTCTCGAGGTGAATGTGACGTCAGGCAGATGTAAAGATGGCGGATCCCAGCCAAGCTCACAGTAAGTGCATCTAACAACCAATTTTTTATTTATTTGTTTTTTTCTTTTTTGTTGAACCTTTACAAAAAGAACAGTTGTCTAAGATCTTAATATTACAATTAAATTAAAAAGATATAGGAAAAACTGAAGCTTAAATAGTTCTAAGAAGGTAGCATACAATATTTAATGATAAAGATAGAAAATTGGTAGCAATATACATGAAGTTTATATCCCATTGTTTAATATTTCAAATATAATGTTCTTTTCTAAGTCAATATGTCAAGACAATTCAGTGTGATGTTAAATAAATAATAAAACTAATTAAACAATGTTAGATAATGAGCACTAGAATACAATATTAATTACATTGCAATAAAGGATAAGAGAAAGGCAAAATAATAAGGAACAGAAATGTTAGAAGCTTAATGATAAATAGTAAATAAAATATATTAATAAAGACCTCTGAATATCTCTTTTGCCTTAGTTTGAGTGATTAAAATGATGGTAGGGTGATGCAAAATTAATATAAGTTAGCTCTTGACTTGTAATGTGACATTTTATTTAATAATATCACATTACAAGTCAATAGCTAACTTTGACATTATTTAATAATGTCCTTCTTTTGGGCCATTTCTTTCCATGCCAAATAAGAGTTGATGTACCAGTGATCATCTGCAATACTGGAAATTCAACTTTGTCAAAATGGTCAAAAGTCAAGAGCCAGAAAAGAATTAATATAAACATTGCTTTGAGTCAAAGTCAATGCAAAAATTATTTTGAATTCTGTTTTAGAATACAGTAGGGCCTCAATATTCGCGGAGGTTAGGTTCACGAAAATTGGCGCGAAAGTTGAATCCGCAAAAGATGAAGTTAAGATCCTATGGAAAACGGGAGTAGTGCATCTACTTAATGTGGAACAATAAATAGTATGTATAGTACTGTATAATTACTTTTAATATTTATTTAAAATTATTACTACAATGAAGAAAAAGTTAAAGTACAGTACATACCGGTTGTATGTTACATACTGTATAATGTTGTGAAGGCGAAAACGGTTCCTGAATTTGTCGAACCAACCGCTACTTGCAACAAATTTATTTGGATTATCACCTGAAGATTCTGCAAAGCGTTTATAGAGCTTTATGGCTTTGGCTTTTATTATAGCCTTACTTATCGACATATTCTTCTGGTTCTGATCTTCTATTCACAAGTACAAAGCCTTTTCCGTTTTCTCTATGTTCTTATCTCTTATTTGGGAAGTGTGCTTCAATGATAATGGAGTACCACCCTTTATGCTATACCTAATTGCATCTTCCTTTTTCTTTATCGATCTAACTGTAGATTCATTTACACCAAAAAGTCTACCCACTTCAGTGTAACTCTTTCCCTCTAGCAACATATCGAGAACTTCCAGTTTTTTTGAAAGGGTCATCACCGATTTCGCACGCTTACAAATATGGGAAGTTGTCGACTTCTGATCAGCTGTCCTTTTTCCAGACATGACAATGTATCCTAGCACTCGATAGAATTAAAAAATATACGGGCATAATCACCATAGGCATAACCGTAAAGTTCCAGATATTGAAAACCAAAACTAAAGCATAGAGTCCCAGATGGCGAAGCAAAAACTACAGTACTATAATTCGGCAATTTTTTTGAACTGTGCATCTAAGGAGCTTGTGCTTAAATAAAGCTTTTTGTGTTTCTAATAGAATAAATTGTGATATTAATATAAATAAATACTGTACCGTACTGTATACAGAAATTTTTATTAAAAAATTTACGGAAAAATTTCTCCTCGAATTGGGAAAACCGCAAATAAACAAAGCACGAATGCCGAAAAGCTGTACAAGAAAGTCGGACACGAATAAGCAAATCCGCAAATGTTGAGGCCCTACTGTATTTTCAAATTATTAGTGATGACTGTATTATTTATAAAATGAAATGAAATAAATTTGCTTTTGAATAAATTATATTATCTGGGATTTTGTATTTTACAACTAGCCAAACTTTAAATGCATCATTTCTTATCAAATATTTAAAAAATAGGAATAAACTTAAAATGACAAGCTCTAGATTCAAAGTGGAAAACGCTTCATTAATATTTACTGGAGTACTTTTGACTTCATAAAGTCATCATTAGCAATTAAAATTAGAATACAGAACATTTTTGGAACAAAATTACAGAATGCTATTTAAATTTAAACTTAAATATTTAGAGTGATCGATTAACTTTTAAACTAATTTTAAGCACTAATAAGCAGTCCAATATTTTTCTGATAAAACACTTTAATACAAGTAACATTTTCAGCTTTTAAGTCATATTCAATTTTTACAAACCGTTTAAGTTATGGAACACAATACAAAATGCTACAATTCTAGAACTTATAATACAATTTTTAAATATTTAAAATTCAAAAATGATTTCAAATTTTTAACAGATGATTTTAAAAATTTATGCTAAAATTTAACGAAAATAAAATATATTTAAATAAAATTGTAAATAAGTATACAAAACTAAAAGTTCAATTGTGCTTTAGTTTCTAGAAGCGGACCAATTATATTTGCACAAAAACCACTTTCTATCATTATTATATTGGAGAACTCCCTTCTAAAGCAAACTTCCACGCTTTAGAGATATTAGTCATTTATTTATCGTTTATTACTATCCCATTTTTACTATCTCTATATATTTGTATTTCCTCCGCAGTAAATAACTTGTTTACATTATATCTAATTGTTTTGATACTCTACTTTTCTTTCCATTCTATTTTCACATTATATTCGTAAGCTCTTTTAGCTAGAGCAGTTGTTAAATTGGCATTTCTTATGTCCTTTTTGTGCTCGTTAATTCTATCTTTTAGATTTCTTGCTGTTGCTCCTATATATACTTCGTTTTGATCATTTTCTAGGTTTATTAGTGGTATTTGGTATACTCCTGTTCTTTCTTCTTGTCTGTATTTGTCTTTTACGTTTTGAAGTAGCCTAAGATAGTTTGCGCTCTCTTGAATGCAGGTTTCATATCTCTTTTATTCATAATTTTATTTACCGTCTTGAAGTTTTTTAGTGTGCCCGGTACTATTGTGAAGTTAGCTCTATGCTGGCTTTCTACCATTCCTAATCTATAGTTCTGCTGTTCTTGTTCTATGTTCTGCATACTTATCTGCTTTTTATGCAATTCTTTATATAACTTGTCTATTAAATTCTTATTATAACCATGGTTTTGTGCTATGTTTTTTATCTGCTCCAATTCATTTTTTAGCAACCATTCATCACTACAATGAGTAGGCACTCTCTTAATATAAGATCTTAAAGCTGTTTTTTTATGATGCCATTTGTCATTCGACCATTCTGGTATAATTATAAGAGTATTTGTTGGTTTTCTATATACTGATGTCATAATGGAGAGATTTCTGATTTCTAAGTTTATGTCTAAGAAGTGTATACTCTCCTTCTCTTTGTTCTACCACTAGTTTTAAACTGTAGCTCGGCAGTGTGAAGATGTCTGCAAGTATTTCAGTTTTGTCTATATATCAGATATATGTGAGCTTCTCTTATTATATTGTGCAGGTGAGTCTCTTCTAGAGATCTCAGTACCAATTCGGCCATAACACCTGCAAAGGGACTTCCTATTGGCATGCCTATTGTTTGCTTGTAAAACTTATTTTTAAACCTGAAAAAAGAGTTGTTGCATAACAAGTCAGCCAACTCTCTAAGCAAAAAGTAAAAATTGAGTTTGGGACAAATACATATTCTGAATGTTTATTAAAAATTATTCACATTAACAATTTACAGAATTAAGTTTAGTTAATTTTTCATGGAAAAGCTCTTTTCTCAAGTTCATATCTGCTGACCTCATCTCCATCATTAGAATCGCTTGATGTCATTGTCTACATAAAGATTGAATTCTGGCTAATAACTATTGGTAATATTGTTCATGCCATTTTCTTTACTTATATTAATTATGAAGTAAGTTAAAATTTATTCTGCAAATTAAAACTAAAAATTCAATTCATTTATATAATAAAGATTTTCTTTCTGTAATTAAAATTCTTAAATGATCTTATAAGGGAATTAGATTCAGAAATAGGTTTAAAAAAATAAATTTGTATTTTTTGGAAAGATGTGTTGGAAATTGCACATTAAAAAAATTTAAAACTAATTTAAACTAAAATATGCATATTTCAAATGAAAAAATTTGATAAAATTCTGCTTCATGCAAGTCATAAAGTAGGTGACTAATGTAATTTCAAGAGTTTCCAAAGCAAAAAAATCTTAAAAATGAATAATTCTAGTTACTGTGATCTAATATTATTTATTTAATATTAGAGCATTTAACATTAAATCTTTTAAGGGACTTAAAATTTTTTTCAGTATAGTATTTTTGAAATTATTTGAATGACATTTAAAATAGATATATTGTAATTTCAAGAAGATTTTTAAAAGTTGCATTTCATGCATTAATGTGCCCAATTGATGCATAAATTAGGCTACAATTTCATTTAACAATAGTTTTAATTTAGAGAATAGATTTAAACTTATATCACAATTAATAGAAATAAAGAAAATGGCAAGAATGATTTTTTACTTTTTGCTTGGTATAATTAGAAAGCTATAAAAATTTTTTCTTAAACTTCAATTTGGGGTATCTTAATATACACCTTAGAAAATTGATTTAGATATTGTTAGAACTGGAACTGGATAATGTTTTTAGTGATACATAAAAAATGCTAAGGTATTAGAAATAAAAGAGAAAATATACATTTAATATTTTTTAGTGAACATAGATGGATTTTGATTTCAATTAGATCCAGCTGTTAGATAGCACAAGTGATAAGCTTTCATATAAGACCTCAAAGAACTTTTATTAAATAGAAATTGAAAAATTAAGAGTGGGACATTTATTCTGGGATACATTGTATATATAAAATGAATTTTTTTTTTTAAATTACAAAATCACTAGAAGAAATCTATTCATAGGAATATTTATAACAAAAATATATAAATTATGATTCTCATATTATACTAGCATTTATAAATCAGATATATAATAATTATTTTTGCATAAAATCAATTTTTTTAATCTTATATGTAACTTTAGATTTTATAACTTACCTCATTTATCAACGATTCTTGAAACTGTAAATTTTTAGCTAATGCTTTTGCTTGATTATTTGTTAATCCCTTCATTATATCAATGGATTCCTTCAAATTTAATAATAATAAAATCTTTAAATATTTATTATACATAAATAATTTATTAACATGTTACAATAGAATGAAAATAAACAAATTAACAAATTCATTCTCATATCTTAAAAATTTTAACTATTAATATATTCTGTGAAGAGGTAATTTTTGTATTATATTAATACTGATATTAAATGAATTCTTCATAGAGAAATAAATTTACTGAAAAAATTTTTTATGAAACTATTCTTTTAGTGAGAAGAGTTTCATCATTGTAATAAGTGGCATTGAAATTATTTCAATTATCTTTATAATTTATAATAAAACAAAATCTCAACTAGGTTACAGATCTTTAACCTATTGAGGTCTGCAATTTTTTCAAAATAAGTCTAATTAATATGCAAAAAATTAAAACTGTGAAAGCTTGCTTAATTTTCATCAAAATTTTTACAATTTATTACATTTTTTATTCTCATTCTATGTAAAAATTTTTTCAAATTTTATTTCTTTCACAATTTTTCATTTATTATATGAGATAAGAGAATACACAGTTTTTCTGTATGAAATCTTAGTCATACAACGAAATATTTGTTATTTTTTCATACCAACAAGTCTTATGAATAAAATAAGCTATAAATGAAGAAAAGCAGATCATATTCTAAAAGTTATCCACAAGAAACCAAGTTTTATGAAAATTTTCATTAATTAAATTACATTGCATAATTAGTTGAAAAGTAACAAATTTATGAAAAAAATGTCATTTTTTAATAAAATATATTTACAGTGGATTCCGCTTAATTGGAACACATTGGGCGAAGCCATTTTGTCTCAATTAAACGAAGTAATAATAAATTCTAAAATAAAATATGTAATTCGTAGGTAAATAAACAATAGGTAAAAAAATAATAATTAAGTACCTATTTTAATAAATCTTTAAAATAGGTACCTAATTATTAGTTTTTTACCGATCTCCTCTGACTTTGTCTTCAATACTGGGCCGCTGATATTCACGCCTTGCCCGCTATTTATAGAAATCCATTGATCTAATGCTTCTTCGACTTCTGGATCCTTTCCATAACGCTTTCTTTTGAATGTTCCTAGAATTACTTTCTGTAATGCCCACTCCTCACACAGTTGATTTTCTTGTTGTAGGAGACATGCTCTGGTAGATTTTGGTTTATTTCAGTGAGTCTACGATAGCTTGTATTAAATGGTAGCATTTAATTTTATTCAGCCAAGCAATTTTACTTAAGTGTAAAATCCTTTCTTGACATCTTGGCAAAGATTAGTGTAATTTTGTGTAGCCATACTTTCAAATAAATTATTAATATATATCAAAAATTGAAAATTCCTTTTCTGCTACTGTCCCAATTGTTAAAAGTTGTCCCAATTAAGCATTTAAATTATGTATTAGGTTATTAGTTATTGAAAATTCCTTTTCTGCTACTGTCCCAATTAAGCGAAAAGTTGTCTTAGTTTAAATTTTGTAATAGTTTATTATTTTGGTTTCCATTCTTTGAGATTTGTCCCAATTACACGGCTGTCTCAATTAAGCGGAATCCACTGTATTGATATGTCTTTCCTTTCAATAATTTTTATTTTATTTTTTATAAATTTTCAAAGTTATAACCAAAACATAACATATATGAAAATCATCCACTCTTGTAAATAAATAGCTATAATATTTTCTACTTTACTTTAATTAGTCTGCAGATGCTTTGTTGACATACTACATCGAATACTACATGTAGGGCAGTAAAGTAGGCTTGGCCACAATTTCCCATGAAACGAATGGCTGCCATAAAACAATAAAAGTACCATGCCCCCTTTTTATAGCCTGAGGTTGTTTACATTAGGATTTTCTTGTATTTTATTTAATTATCAGTAAAAATAAAGTAATAAATTAACTAATAAGTAACAATATTGTTTATTTTAGCAAAATTACCAATATTTTTGTATTATCAGCAATATTTTTTCAATATTATGAATTTTAGAGTTCATCATACTGAAATTTCATATTTTATCAGGTGTGTAAAAAAATGTTCTCGCTGTTTTCCGATAGATGGCTCTGCACGTAAATGGTGATGCAATCTGTCACGACAGAAGCGTCATTCTCAAAGCCTAACAATCTATCAATAAGGCTGCGTCAAAAATTTAGTGATTTTTTTACACTGTCATTTGCTGTTCGCGCACAAAAATGTCGAATTTTGAACCGAATAAGCGCCATTTGCGGGAAGCATTACTTTTTTGCTTTCATTTAAAGAAAACTGCAGCTCAAGCACATGATATGCTTATGGATGCTTATGATACGTATGCTCCTAGTAAAACAACGTGCCGTGATTGGTTTCACCGTTTTAAAGACGGTGATTTCGAAGTTGAAGACCACGAACGCAGTGGTAGGCCGAAATTGTTCGAAGACGATGAGTTGGAGGCTTTGATCGACCAAGACCCAAGCTAAACCTTGTACGGACAACAATTTTACAATTGTACGGACAATAATTGTTGCGTTTAAGCCGAGCGATCAAGGAAAAACACGCCAGAATACGCCAAACGACATGATAAGGTGGCTTTCCAGCACGACAACGCACAGCAGCATTGTGACAAAGTCGGTCAAGGACAAACTGCAGGCGCTTGGTTGGGATGTTTTACCCCACCCGCTGTATAGCGCAGATATCGCTCCATCGGATTACCACCTCTTCCGATTGATGGCACATGGCCTGGCCGACCAGCACTTCTCGAATGACGCCAAAGTTCGAAAATGGGTTGACAAATGGATAGCCTCGAAAGATGACGAGTTTTTTCGCAACGGCATTCAACAGTTACCTGAAAGATGGGCAAAAGTATTGGCCAGCGATGGACAATACTTTCATTGATGTATTTATTTTCATTCTTTTTTAAATAAAGACTCTTTTTTCCAAAAAAAACAGCGAGAACTTTTTCACACACCTTATACTTAAAATTTCAAAAATAAATTTATCTCATCCTAAAATTGAAATAAGAGCTGCACTGAATAATTTAGGACTGAATTTTTTTTAATTGTTTTTATTGTTTTTATTCCACTTCTATGGGATGTATACATATCAATGGACCTCACCGGATTAATAACCATATCCAAATATTTGTTCCTTCCTGTTCAATAATAAATATGAAAGTTTTATTCCTACTTTGGTTATAAAAAGCTTTGCTACAAATATCTCAAGAGAATAATTTTTATTATATTTAAACAATAAATTATTAGTTTTATACACAGTGATGCATTTTATACATTTACTTTTGAAATAAATTGTATAACAATGAATAATATGCAAGATACTGATAATGGAACACTATGTTATTCTTTCCTAAATAATAAGTTACTGTATATACTCGAATATAAGCCGATCCGTGTATAAGCCGACCTCCGACTTCAGAGTTTAAAAATTGGTAAAAATACATAACCCGTGTATAAGCCTACCCCAACTTTAGCATTTAATCTTTAACACTCCACCGCCTGGTCTCCCAAGACAAACTCACTCCATCCTGCACTCCTAATACTGGTCTCCCGAGACAAAATTTAAAACTTAATAACTTCGTAATTTTTGCGTAAATCGAGAAAAAATGGTTAAAATCTCAAATTCTATCATATTTTCCACATTTCTATCGTATTATTCAAAAATTTGATTTTCCGTCGATATTTTAATAAATTTTTAATTAACCCTTTAATTCGAACCCAATC